>JAQFXP010002809.1:0-14055 GCA_034693685.1 Belba bartosi | reverse complement strand
TAAAATTATGTTTTATTTGACATGAATTTTATGAATTAACATTTTAACTACGTATACAGTAGTAAAAGTTCATCCAGTTAGTACATTAGTTTATTGTAAATAAAGAAAATATAAGTCTATATTTCTACGACTTAGGCTTAGGATATAATAGGAAAATGTTCAAAAAATATTTGTAATTAAGACAATAAAAATTACAATATCTTCTAACAGTTTTTAAATTTCAAACTTAATTTACAAACAAATTAAAAAAAATATTTTCAAAAATCAATATATTTATGATAATAGTTTGTCTAGTTTAACTAGATTTAAATTGGATTTAGCACTAATTGGAAAGAATTACCAATTTTAATCAAATAACCAAAAAAAATTTCTAATAATCTATATTTTTATTTTTAAACTTTAACAAATAAAAATTCAAAATACTTTTTACTAAATATATCTAAATTATTACTACAGTCAAAATCTATTTCTATCAACTTGGTCGGGCAGGAAAAATGAGGGATAAAATTGGAAAAGGGATAAAAATGGAACTGTTTAACATTGTCCCTATAATAAATGGTTTTGGAATATATTGGACAAAAATGAAAAAGTAATAAAAATGGAAGGGATAGAAATGGACTTGGACTGTACTGTAAAATATATATTTAAAAAATAGTTTAAAATATACGAAAAACTCACTGGTCAATTTTAAGACTTTGCAAATACATTGTTTTAGTATATTTAAAATTTTTAAATATATCAGAATTAGCCAAAATGAAGAATTATTATTGTTAAAAAAACAGATGTTTAATATATTAAAAAAAACATAAAATGTAACAAAATGTATTAATAAAATTTTAGAGTTATAACTCACGATTGGCAAAATTTCTTAATTTTTTCAGTATTATGTGAATTAAATAAGTAATTTGGATTGCCCATTGGAGCCCAGTTGCATAAGATTTCATCCACGCTCTCTAGGTCCAATTCGGATTTGACAATGGAAACTAAAATTTTTAAATAATTTATTATTTACTTATGTTATTATTTTTTTTATTAACTTACTCAAAATAATACATAATAATATATTTAATACAAATTTTAGCATGCTTATAATTTTAACTAAAATATAAATTTTTATTTACACTTTAGAAAAATTACTAAATATAATTAAAAATTTATGCAAATGTTTTTAGATAATGTTTCTGTAAAACGTTATAAATTAATTTGTTATTTATATAAAACAAGATTGAACATTATAATTTTGATACATTTTCTAAAATTATTTTAATTTTGTAATTTAAACAAAATAAGAAACAATTTTAACTTTTTAAAAATATATCAAATTATTTTATAAAATACATAATTTAATATTACTATAAAATCTCAAAACAGAAATAATTAAACTTAAAAATAAAATGCAATACATAGTTATTCTAATAAATTTCATTTACTCACAAATATTCTAATGTTTTAATAGAAGTTAAAATTTTTAAATTAAAAATATGTTACTATAGTTACGTAATTTGTTCTCTCTATTTTAGTTATGAATTGTTTTTACACTTTTGATATATTTAATCTTTGTACTTTAATATCTGACGTTTATTATCAAAATTATTTTAATTAAAATTATTTTATTAATTATTATTAAATCTATTTATTAGTTTTTCGTTCCTCTCAGAACACAACTTTCACTTAACTAACTCAAAACACAACTACTATTCAATTCATTTTTAGTTTAAGTTATCTATTCTAATCTAATCTATTATTTTCTCATTTTTGTTCTTTATTACTAATTAATAATTTGTGGTTTTATTCTAATCAATAATAATTATTCTTTTAATTTTTGTTTCTAAAATTAAGTTTTAAACTAAAACTAACCTTTTATTTTCAAAATTTAAACTTTGGCAATTAATTAGTCTATCGGCATATAACACAATTAATTGCTATTTTTAATTTCAATGAATATTAATAAGTTAAGTATAAAGTTGTGATTACTATTTATTAGATATTGTAATTAATATTTATAAAAATAATCCCAAGCATTTAATACATCTCTAATTAATTTAGTCACATCAAAAATTTTATATGTAGCATAAAATTTGCTAATAACTGTTAATTAAAATTTTAATATATATTTTATCAATTAAGAAAAACAATTAATTTGAAGGTTAGGAAATAAAGGAATAAATAATAACTCTATACGATTAATATATTAATAAATGCATTTTATTTAAGTTTTTTTTTATAAATATGGTGACATTAATTGTACAAAATTCACCTTGAAACTACAGATTTGGCTAACATTTATTAAGAGTAAAAATCAAATTTGCGGAACAAATTAATATTTATTGCATAAGCTTAAATTAAATTATTTCTTGAAATAAATTTTTAAAAATAAAACACATTGTCTAAAATAATTCTATAAATATATTTACAAAATGTTTTAATGTGCAAATGCGGAATTAAAATTTTTAAATAATATTACATGTTAAAAAATACTTCATCCCAATTCGCCAATAATCGATTCACCCGACATCGAAAGTTTTTTAAATTATAGCCGAAGGCTTTTCCTTGCACAATTGGGGGTTTTAATCCAGTGAGGAATTGTCACTTCACAATGAGGTATGGTAACGAGAATAGTGTGACAGTTTTAAGAGCACACACCTGAAATCTCTGTATAAGTAGTTTGTGGCTAAACCGGTCGTACATTACCTATTAACGGAACTTGGTAAGAAGCTCGTGGTCATCTTGCCCCACCTAAGCAATATTTATCTTATAAAAAGAAAAATTATCTCGGACGGGGTTTGAACCCATTACCTGTTTGTTAAGTCAGACTTAACTACAATTTTAGATCACTCCACCAGCCAGCCAGGATTACATCTGAAGTTGCGATTTTTACAACATTTGTATACTGTTTGCCTTTATTTCCTAACCTTCATATCAGTTGTTTTTCTAAAATTAATAATATATATATTATAATTTTTATTAATAGTTATTAGGAAATTTTATGCTACATATAAAACTTTATGTGATTTAAATAATTAGATTTGTATTAAATGCTAGGAATTATTTTTTATATAATAATTACAATATCTTTTGAATAGTAATTAAAAATTTATACTTATTAACTTATTAATTATTATTGGAATTAATTTTTTTATTTAAAGTTTAAAAATTAAACATAGCAATAAATTAAAGTATTGTATAACATAGCTTTTATAATTTATACATAGTGCAATTTATAATTACCGTATTTCTTCACATTTTAGAACATGTACATTTAAAGTGAGTTTGGGCTTCATGTACTTATACCCTGGGGTATATGTACAGGTCCTAAAAAATTGGAAAGTAAGTCGTTTTTGATAATAAATTTCAATCATATATTTTTGATAAGAAACGGTAGAAATTAAAGTTTAAGGATTAAATATATCAAATGTGTAAAAACTAAAATAGAGATGAATAAATAAAACAAATAATAAAAACAAATTTTAGCACTTAATTTTTTAATCCGCTTTTTATACTAAACCAATTACCTTACCAAATTTATTACTTAACTTTTATATTAGATTTATAACCAACTTCCAATTATAAAACTTTTATACCATTATAATGTATGAAAATTGGTTATAAAAATTGGGTATGTAAATTAATTATAAATACGGATATAAATGTTAATAATAAAAATTGTATAAATATATTGCATTTTGTTTTAACTCCAATTTGGCATTATTATCACAGCCATGTTAATAAGTTTTTACTACACTTTTTCATTAATTTTTATTTAAAAATTATTCAAACAATTAAAAATAATTAAATAATTTACACAAAAATCAAATTTTAAAATCAGGTGATATTTGTAAGATATATCAGCAGGCTTAGGAATGGATGCTCAAATGGGTGCTAAAGCAAAATGTAGTAGATAGCGTATATGGAAGGAAAATAAAAAAATATTTGCAAATAATAAAAATAATAGTCAAAAATGTTAATATCAAAAATGTTAATATCGAAAATGTTAATGTCAAATATGTTAAAGTCGAAAATGTTAATATCAAAAATGTTATTGTCGAATATATTAAAGTCGAAAATGTTATTGTCGAAAATGTTGATATCGAAAATGTTAATGTCGAAAATGTTAATATCGAAAATGATTATGTCGAATATATTAAAGTCGAAAATGTTAATATCGACATTAACATTTTTGACATTAACATTTTCGATATTAACATTTTCGACTATTATTTTTATTATTTGCAAATATTTTTTTTATCTCCCGTCCATATACGCTATCAACTACATTTTGCTTTAGCACCCATTTGAGCAACCATTCCGAAGCCTGCTTATAATTTATAAACAGGCTTTGGAATGGATGTTCAAATAGGTGCTAAAGCAAAATGTAGTAGATAACGTATATAGACGGAAAATAAAAAAAGATTTGCAAATAAAAAAAATGTTAACATCGAAAATGTTGATATCAAAAATGTTAATATCGAAAATGTTAATTGGTTGAAATTAATTGAAAATCGACATTAACATTTTCGACATTAACATTTTCGACAATAACATTTTTGATATCAACATTTTCGATGTTAACATTTTTTACATTAACATTTTCGACATTAACATTTTTGATATCAACATTTTCGATGTTAACATTATTGACATTAACATTTTCGACATTAACATCTTCGACATTAACATTTTTGACATTAACATTTTCGACATTAACATTTTCGACTATTATTTTTATTATTTGCAAATATTTTTTTTATCTTCCGTCCATATACGCTATCTATTATATTTTGCTTTAGCACCCATTTGAGCATCCATTCCGAAACCTGTATATCAGTCACTATATATTTAATTAAATAGCAATGAATGAAAAAACAGTTTGAACTGCAATCTACATTACCCCTACAGCACAAACTTGTTTTAGATTGCACGTCTTTAAAATTTCAATTTTATTTTTCTTTAAGATAATGTTTGCATAATTTCTTTATCAATTCCTGCTGTTCAGTTTTTTAAAAATTAATTTTACTGATGAATACTTTAAATGTAATTGAATTAGATATTAAATTCTTTGCCATCTGTATTAATCATATTAAATTATTATTATTATATTAAATATTTTTTGAGGTTATATTAAAGTCTTAAATAAAATTAAACTTTTAGAATGATGAATTTAAATTTTTTGTTTGAACACTATAATAAACATATTTTATTCATTACAATTTTTATCATTTGCATCTTTATTATTTTTTGTTTATTCAAAAAATATTAATTATGTACTAAATTGCCACCTGGGCTAATTAAAATACCGTTTTTTGGTTACCGATTATTTCTTAGCGCTAAACCACATATAGATATAACAAATTTGGGCCAAAAATATGGAAATGTTTTTACGTGAGTTTAACTAATTATTATACAAAAAGTTATAATTAAAATATACAAAAATAAAATATTTAAATAATATTATTAAAAAAAAATTTTATTTTTAATAATTTTACAAATTATAAACTTTAAAATTTAAATTTTATTTTTAACTAGATTAAAACTTGGAACATACAATTTTGTAATTTTAAATGATTGGGATGCCATAAATGATGCGTTCCACAAAGATGAATTTTTAGGCAGACCAGAACATTTTATTGTTTCACTAATTAATAATGGAGTAAAAAGTTGTATATAACTAATATTTATTAACAAAAATTTAAAATTTATTATAAATTGACAGGTTTAATTGATGATAACGGATATGAATGGCAAGTAAATCGGCGTTTTTTATCAAATATGATGCGAAACCTTGGGTTAGGAAAAACACAATTGGAGGACAAAATTGTTAAAGAAATTAAATATTTAATTACAAGAATAGATGAGAGCATAGGAAAACCAATAAAAATTAGCGAATTTCTTTCACCAAGCGTTTTTAACATTATAAGTTGTTTTGTTTTTGGCCATAGATTCGATTACGACAATTTCGAAAGCAAATTGTTATACAAAGCATTGGAAACATTAAGACCACCATTTTCCATAGTTGGATTTTTTACATTGGCTCCAGCTTGGTTATGTAAATTGATTATAAAAACTGCAAGCTTTGGACTATTAAAAAATTTTAATCGAATTTTAAATTTATTTCAGTATGTAATACTAATTATTATATATAATTTACAATAATTATTAATAATTTATAATTATTATATATAGTTTATTATATTAAAAATATAAAATTATTTTGATTAAATAAGATAGTATTGTATAATATGATAATTAGAAATTGAGTGAAAAAAAAAGAATGTGAAAAAAAAACTAAAATTAAAAAAAAATTGTGGAATACGAAAAGCAATGTAAAATAATAAGAGCAAATCGAATAAATAATATTACAATCATAATTAGTTAAATTTAATCATTTAATTAATAGGTTTATTATATTTTAGTAAAATAAGAATGAGTTTAAAATTCTTAAAGTTAGAATTTTCAATATTAAAAAAATATGTATATATTTTTAAATAAATTTTTTAAATATGTTACACTCTTGGCCAATTCGAAATTTCTCGGAAATTGCTTAAAACTTGGTATTTTGTTAATTACACATTTATCAAATGATAAAATCAATTAAATTTTTAAAATTTTATTATTAATTAATAAGTTATTTCTTATATTAAAAAAAATTATCTTTCATATGTTAATTATAAAAATAATTAAAAAAACTTACAATTTTTTTAATAACAATTATAAATCTTTATTTAGACTAGATTTTAATTATTTGTTAATTGTGACTAAATAATAAACTATTTATTGCCAATTTAGCCGCCTTTTGCTTTGATAATTTCACGAAATCTCTAAAATATTGATTCGATCAAATTTTTAGAAATACTTTTGTTAATCGAATATCATGTTTTCTTCATCGCATCAAAACCCGAATTTTGTTTGTTCTATCGGTTAATAGAACCGATCAATCGATTATTTTCTAAAGATTTTCGATAGGATTCAAATCCGGACGTTGAGGACTCCATTCTAGTTTAGTTACTTTGTTTTCCTCAATATGTTCTAATTTTATAATTTGTATGAATTATAAAGATATGACTATGAAAGTTATTTTGTTAATAATTGCATTGTTTGGAATTTTATATGAAAATTTGGCTCAACCACCAGAATCAAGTGATGAAGCAACAAGACATCAAATGCAAAATGATGACCAAGATTAATTCTTTTGTTAAATTTATTGAAATTCATTAAATTTTTATTGATTTTGTTTTAGAAACCTGTCCAGCATCAGAATTTGCTTCAGCACTTCAGACAATACAACAATTACTGCCTGTTCGTTTAACTGCCCAAGATCAACGAGCATTTATTGCTATATCGGTGGCCGTAAATGTGCCATGTATTAATGTTGCTTGAAGATTAAGAAAAGCAATTAATAGAAGAAATGTTTATTCACAAAAACAAATAGAAAAAATTTATCAGAAATTTTAAGCAAATACACGACCAGATACGCAAGATCAAAGGTGTCACAATCAACAACCGTTTTCTGCAACAGATAAGGGACACGCAGATGGTTTGGAACATTTAATGTTAATTAGAAGAGATTGGACAGTGGACGAGCTTGTGGTTGAGCTGAAAATCAATCATGGTAATGTAGTAACTTTACTAAATAACTTAAGTTTTAAAAAGTTTAGAGCTCGATGGGTACCACATAAGTTAACCCAACAAAAAAGAAATAACAGAGTGATCGCAGCGCGAGCTAACCTCCGTTGGTTCTACCAAGACACCCAAATGCTGGAGTGAATAATTGCTTTCGATAAAACAGTTTGAAGGTGTTATACTTTTCCAGATCCAAACTAAGCTGAAGAATATCGCAGGAGTAAAGAAAGACCTCCATTACGGGTTGCACAATTCAGAGAACCATGGAGTAAGCTTTTGATCATGTCTGTTAGGCAAAATCAGATAATTGGTATTGAATAGCTAAATGATAGGGAAAGATGGACACAAAATACAATTATTCGTTTTCTTAATGGCACCATTCAAACTTATGTCGAACAAACTATGCCAAATAAAACTCCTATTTTTCTAATGGATGGCGCCAGGTGGTAGAGTTTTATCATTTATTTGCGAAGAAATGAGCTGGGAAATTCTAAATCATTCCGCATGGTCACCAAACTTTGATCCACTTGATAGAGAAGTTTTTTAACGAATAAAACGCCCTTACAAAGGCCGACGATTTAAAAATTTAAGTGAATTAGATGCAGTTGTTAGTGAAATAGTTGATTACATTAATGTTAATCACACATTAATTGGCACTTCAAATTTTCCTCAAGTCTGGGGTCAAATTGTCGACATTAAAGGAGATTAATATTTTGACCAAGTTTAAAATAATGATAGTAAATATGTTTTGTTTATAACAACTTATATCTAATTTTTAATATTTATTTTTTTAAAACTTTAATACATATTATTGAATTAAAATATAATCTAAACTAATATATTAGTTAAAGATAATTTAAAAATTTAAAATTAAAATATTTTAAAAAGCTGAACTAATATAAATTGTTAACTGTGTAATGTTAAAATATGTTAATTACAATAATATTTTTCTAAATATTAAAAAAAATTGAAATTAATTTATTTTATAAAATCTGCAAACTATTTAAATGAAAAATATCAACAAATTTGCGGAGCCATAAAAACTATAGTTTATGTTAGATTTCAATTTTTATTTTTTTATATCAACCTTCATTCTATCTTCTAAAAAATAATAGATTAAAATATTACTCTTACATGTGTAGTTTAGCATGTAACATGGTGTTCTTAGATCGCACCGATAATCAATATGTCACGTGACCCAAATTTATTAAATATATATAAATAATAAAATTCCGATATGAGACTATTAAGCACTTTTAACAAAATTAAATTATCTCATGCGGTTTTAAAAATAATCAAAAAACAAATGCGTCAAAATTAATTAATCGCCTCTTTAAACACAAATTCAATAATTTTATTTCAAATAAATTACACTGTATAAAATTAGTAAAATATTTTCTTAATTTGGGGCTAAGTCCGGTTTAAATTCAATTAATTAAACTAAATTTAGTTGAGATTTAGTTTAAATTTATTTAAATTAGGAATAATTTTATCATAAATATATAGGTTTTTGAGCGTTTTTGGAAAAATCCCCCACATGATCCCCCTGGATCGGCCGACCTTGTCGATTCCTGGGCTATTCTAAAATAATAACATGTCATTTTTAAAGATAATAAAAATAATGCCAATTTTTGCTTAAATGGTAAATTTTTAATAGAAATTATATTAAAGGCAAAATTTAATATAATTGTTTAATACGACAATTATATTTATTATTTTGTGATTAAATTATAAATGTTTGCAAAATTGAGTTAATTGCAAATAAACACACGATGTATGCGAATTGATATTAATTGATCAGATGACCAAGACAAAAACAACGCTTTGATTAAAAAAAAAATTTAAGAAAATATGTAGATATGTGGTTTGCGTGAGATTAACGTCCGAGTCAAAAACGAGCTTTGTGTTTTTAAACTTTCCCTATACAAATTCTATATATGCTAAAAAACAATGTAGTTAAAATATCTTACGTCCGGACCATCTCAATATAAGGTTATTTGCCATTTTTATTATTTGTTAATTAGCTGTTTCTTTGCAATTTATAACTTAAAATAAAATGTTTAAATTTAATACTAAATAATTAAACGTTTGCGGACATGCATTTTACATATTAAATTGTTTTAAAATAATGTATAAGGTTTGGGAAAAAAGTTATGATTATTATATTGATGTTAATTTTTTAACATTTTACTAAAATATCTAATTAATTAATTTTGTTAGCTCACATGTCATCAATTAAACGACATAAAATATTTTTAAATTTCAATTTTAACTAAATAAAATAAGATATCTAAAATATAATTTTGGAAATAAAATATAAACTTATTAGATAGATAAAATTTAAAAATAACTATTTATAAACATTTTTAAATATACACGATATTTAATTTTAAAAATTTTATTAAAAATATTATTAAAATAGTTATTAGTCAAAATAAATTTTTTTTAACTTTGCCATAATCAAATAAAAATATTTTTGATATATATAAAAATTACTAACTGTTAAGTTGCAAAGTTAAAATTTAAAAATTAATTATTGTTTAAAATTGGTTAACTAAAAGTACATTTAAAAATAATAAAAAATTTAAAAACAATATTTTAAATTTTATTTTAAAATTAATAAATAATTTTAAAATTTTATTATATTAAAGTTAATTAAATATTAATTTTGACTCAAAAATTTTAAATATATTTTTTAACAAATAATATTTAACTATAATAAAATATTTTTATGTTTAAACAAAATTATTTAACTTTAAATCAAAATTAAATTTAGTTAATTTTTTAAAAATTACATTTTTTTACAATAAAATTTAATTCAGTTTAAATAAATATATTTATTAAAATATAAAATAACAAATAAAAATTGCAATTATTATATTATAATAACTGGATTTTAAAAATATAAAATAATACTTAATTTTGCTATCAATTTTATATTTAAAAAGCATGGATGCAATGTTTTGCTTGATCACTATTTAATATAAATTTTTAAATATAAATTTTAAATTTCAATGCAACAGCTATTTAACAATTTATGGCAGATGGTACAGGTGATAACTTTTTTTACTACATTGATTTTGAGCACATATATGTTAAATTGTTTAAATATTTTTTTTGATAATATTTTTTATGTATTTAAATAAGTTTCATAATAATTATTATTTTATTTTTTAAATTAGTTATTATTTTAGTTATAAATTGATTAAAAGTGAGAAAATAATCAGTGAAAGGCACAAAGCATAGCTTACACACAGTTTACATAGCTGTGCTTACACACATAGCATTGCTTTGGCTATAAAGTTCCATAGAGCAAAATAATTTTGAAAGAG
This sequence comes from Belba bartosi, assembly GCA_034693685.1. Classification (NCBI taxonomy): domain Eukaryota; kingdom Metazoa; phylum Arthropoda; class Arachnida; order Sarcoptiformes; family Damaeidae; genus Belba; species Belba bartosi. Next base: position 3,106 of record JAQFXP010002809.1, on the reverse strand, counting down.
TACTGTTTTTGTTTTTTGGGAGAGCGTCAACTCAGATTAACTGGCTGGTATAGGATTAAATGCATATATACAAAGACAATAATACACACAGTTTTATACCATTATTTAATGTTATTTTTAATTTATATAATTTCAATAGTATTACATTATTCATCCCATTCAGTCACAGTTTTAGTTACAATTTGTTTTAAATTTACATAAAATGATCTATATTCAATTGGAATAGATAACATTAATTCTTGTAAAACTTTATATTTTTTATCTGAAATTTCTTTTGGTTTCAATTGTTTAGGAACAGAATCTAAGAAATTTAAATCGATTACATTTAACCTTGGAATAACATTAAATTCAATAAAAAAAATTTTGTGATCAAATTTTACATAAGAAATATTTGAATTTTTGATAACATTATATTGTTTTACTTCTTTAATACGAAAACATTTAATAATATTTTTATTGTTAACTTTATAAATGTAGTTAAATAAAATTTGAATAACATTTGTATTAATTCTACATTCTTCTATTAGTTTTATACAATGAGTAGGGTTGTAAATGTTTTCATTTTTATACTAAATACTTATACTAGAATGCAGAGAATCACAAGAATTAAAAGTGTGACCCCTTTCTAAATATTTAAAAGTTATTGATTTTGGACTTACAAATTTATCATTAATAATTTTTGACAAAATTATTAAATAAAGACCAATTTTTGTTTTGAGCAAAACAATTATTGCACCATATAATTAAATGTTTACAGTTTTTAATTAAATTATTATTTAAAAATTTACGAAAAAAACTTATAAAATCTTTAGATGTTTTTCCAATTTAAGAGTCATCAGAAATATAACAAAATGATTCACCATTTTTGCCTATTTCAACAAACGTTTGATTTAAAGTATTTAAGCGAGACATAAAATAACTATTTCCTGTTTCCAATTTAGGAATAGAAAATATTTTTTGTTGATCACACGCAAAAATATGCGTAACAATGTTTAATTCAGATGAAGTTTTGTCTTCTGTCCATAAATTACGCGCAGAATTAAATAGTTTTTTAAGTGCTGGAAAATTTGTGCACTCTTTACACACACACACATCACTTTTGTTTTCACTTAAATGTAATTTTTTTGTATAACATACAAAACATTTATCAACAGATAAATTTTCAAATGAAATTTACATATTTTTATCAAGATATTTTTAAAAATAACTGTAGCAACACATATTATTATTATCATCTTTATTAATTAATTTATTATCTATGAGTTTATATCTTGGAGCAAAGTTTCTGAATTGTGCAAATTCACGGTAAGCTTTAAGCGCACTCATTTTGTAACTATCATTAATATATAAACGATTAGGACATGAAGTATAATTGTAATGAGATTTAGTTGGTTCGCAATTATTAATTATAAAGTTTTCTATAGATTTATTAAATTCTTCAGTATGTTTTTCCAATGCTTTACATTTACTTTATCTTTACAATCAAATGCATTTGAAATTAATTTTGATTTTGAAGTAATTTTTAAGATTTTATTTAAAAAATGTTTGCAAATAGAAATGTTATTTAAGGATTAATTATAAATAAAATTTAATTCAGGTTTATCTCTGGTAACGTTAAGTAAATTATATTCTTTTTTGTCATCAATTGTTTTTAATGAATTAAAATAGTTTTTAATTTTAAGTTTATTTTCTTCATTAAAATACATATCGCAATCATATTTGCATTTAGGGTTTTCGCAATAATTATTGATTAATTTAAAAGAATTCATTTTCAGATTTTTCTCTCCAATTCAAATCAATTCAATTTAATTCACTCCAATCGCAGATAAATTTCGTTTTCGTATGAATCAATTCGTGAGTTTTTAAATGAGATAATTGTTTAAACACTTTAAGTCAATTCAGACAAAACACTATTATTTTCACTTAAAATAAACTTAATTTTATTTAAACTTTAATATAAAATAAAATTAATTATTGTTTTAAATCGCAATTAAAATAAAAATAAACAAGTTTTACTTTCAGTCACTTTAGACAAAACACTATTATTTTCAATTTACTCTAATCGCAGATAAATCTCGTATTCGTATGAATCGATTCGTGAGTTTTTAAATGAGATAATTGTTTAAACACTTTATTGCAGTTATTATACAAAACACTATTTATTTAACTTAAAATAAATTTAATTTTATTCAAATCAATTCAATCGCAATTAAGATGAAAATAATTAGTTTTCATGCATTCAATAACTTTAGGCAAAACAATATTATTTTTGCATTCAATTCCTCTCTATTTATACTTAATTTAAATAAAGAATTGAAAATATTTGATAAAAATCGGGTTTCCATTAGTTTAATCAAAATATTTCTTAAATGCTTATCAATTAATCCTTTAAACTATTTTCTTTTTAATAAAAACATTATCTGAAAATTTTCCATAATTTGATAAGTTTTGCAAAAATTTGTATAAAGTTTTGGAAATTATTTATATTATTTTTAGTTAAAATAACTAAAATTAAATTAATATAATTTGCCGTTAAGAATTCTACTATTGAAATTATATAAATTAAAAATAACATTAAATAATGGTATAAAACTATGTGTATTATTGTTTTTGTATATATGCACTTAATCCTATGCCAGCCACTTAATCTGAGTTGACGCTCTTCCTAGAACCAAAAACAGTACTATAGTTCCATAGAAAGAGCTATCATATTAATCTCGTTCCATAGGATTAGCTGATTATATTTAAGCATTTTGTTTTTATTTTTTAAAAATTTATTTCAATAAATAATTTTATTTAAGTTTATGCAGTAAATATAAATTTAATCTGCAAAGGACTTGTCTGAAGATTGATAAAGTTGCTTATTTTTTAAAATCATTTAAATCATGATAAAAGCATATGATATATAATAGGAAAATGTGCAAAAAAATTTCTATAATTAAAACATTAAAAAAGTTATGCGCATTCAAAAATACAATATATTCTTACAGTTTATTAATTTCAAACTTAGTTTACAGACAAACTAAATAAGATATTTTAATTATTTCTTCATTAACACATACATATATCAAAGCAGTATTAATAATTAAATAAAATATTTATATAA
>JAQFXP010002808.1:0-14056 GCA_034693685.1 Belba bartosi | reverse complement strand
CGCCATCTTGGCAGCCATTTTGGTTCGGAACATAAATTACGTCGGGTAATTTAGGGGGCACCCGGGGGCAAAGCCCCATCCATAAAGTACGTCTCGAAAATAGGGTCGTACTGTTGTGCGATGGCGGCCATTTTGAAATGCACCTATATTCACCCTATACTACTGTTGTAAATTAAAAATCTGTTTTTATTAAATTTATTTTATATTAAATATTAAATTTTTTTAGTTTATTAAACTTATAATTACATATCAAAAAATATATTTTGCGGAATTATTATCTTAATTACATATTTAATTTTTAATAATTTTATTTAATTAGTTATTTAAGTTTATTTTTAAAATTATTTTTGCTTATATATAATTATTTTTAATTATGTATACTAGCTCAAATTAAACATAAATATTAACAATTAAGTGTTTAAAATTTTTAATAATTTATTATAATTTTATAATGTTTATTTAAATTATTAATTTTTAAAGTAATATTACATTTTATTAAAATATTATTATTTTTTGTTATAAAAGCAAATTAATTTAAATAAAACTTATAACATATTATTACGTTAACCGGATACATATTATCAATTGCTCCGGTTCTGCAAAAGCTAACTAGTTATACTTTTTAAAATTATTATAAAAATTTATAATTATAGTAATATATATAAAGTAAATTTAAAAATTTTATATTATTTAATTTTGTTACTTATTTTAAAAATTAGTATAAAAGTAATTTATTTGTAAAATAATAAAATAACAGCAAATTTAATTTTAAATTAAACAATTGAATAATTTTTTCTAATTCCACATTGAAAAATTTGTAAAAACAATCAAACTCAAATTTATACATTTTAGTTTACCAATTTGCATTTACGTTAGCCAAATATTGCCAAGTCAATATAGTTTACAAGTACAGTATAATTTATTTTTTTCTAACAATCATTTCCAATCATTTGGGGCAGTAAGTTTTTTGCAAGATGGTCGAACTGGATTGTAATTTGCCTTAATTAAAATTTTGTTTTAAATATATTTTCTCGCATTTTTTACATCTTTTTCAGTTCAATTTTGTAATTTTTAAATAAATGTTTCTTGCATTTTATCTATAATAGTTTAAATAAATTTTAATTTATAAATTAATAAACAAGTTTATTTTATAAATACCTTTTATATTTAAGTTGTTCTTACATATAATTTTACTAATAAATAATGTATTAAATAAAATATTATATTTTAAAATTGTTTTTAAATACATTTTAACAATATATTTAAAAAAATTGTAATTTAATTTATATATAAATTTTTATTAGATTTTTTTAATTGTCAACATAAATAATTTGTAATGTTTTAAAAATTTATTTATTTAAATGTCTGTTTTAGTAAAAATCTGTTTTTGCCATGCCTAATTTATTTTTGCAGTTTAATAAACTTATCATTCTTACTAGCAGTTGCCAACGTCATACGTAAGCATAGTAAGGCGCCTATATCCAGTGCGCTACCCTGCTTGCTGACAAAATTATTTTAAAACTAAAAATCTATTTTCAAATAAATATTTATTTTTAATAATATTAATTAACATAATAGATTAGGAATTTAATTGAAATTAAATATATTAGTTAATAATAATATAATTAAAATATGCTTATTGCACAACTCAATTTAATTATAATTAAAAATTAATTAAAAAACAAAATGAAGTATTAATTTAAAAAAATTACTCGATTAAAATAATTTTTTATACCGGATTTTTATACATAAATTTTATAAACGATTTTTATTTTATGTTCAAATGTTTTTAAAGCTAACTTTAATTCTCAACTTTTAACACCAACTTTTATAACTGACTTACATACCAGATATTTTTAAACAATTTTTTAAATTAATTTGTGCTAACAAGTTCCATATCCCAATTTCATGCCAAAGATTTATATCAAAATTTATACAAGATTACCATACACAAGTTATAATATTACGTCGGATATAAAAATCAAGTAAATAGCTAAAGAACTTGAGTATAAAAGTTGGGTTAGTAAATCGAGAATAAAAGTTAAATATGAAATTAGAATATAAAAGTGGGGTGTGAAAATCAGGTAAATAGTCGGGTAATTAAGTTTGGTAAAAAAGATTAGTATGTAACTCGAGTAAAGAAGTACATTTTATAATCTAAAAATTTTATTTATATACAAAAGATAATGGATTTTACTCAAGCCCCCCCCTTCCCAATTCTGCACTAATGCAACAAACCTGTAGATCTTAAATAATATTTAATATTAAATTAAACAAATTTTACAAAAAATAATAAAATGCAACTATAAACTTTTATAATATAAAATTGCTACAATTAATATTATGCGATATATGGACTACAATATCCGTATTTATTCAAATCAAGTATTAAATCAACAGCTTGTTGTTGGCCAGCAAGTGCTTGAGGCAAAATATCAACATTAAAATCATATTTCAATCTAACATTCTGCCGTCTTCCATTCTCAGTTTCGTCATAGCGTTGAAACATCGGAATAGGTTTGCACTCAGTATTACAATTACCCACTTCTGAGAAAAAATGCATTAATGGGTTGTAATCCCCGGCCGCAAATAGTGGGAAATATTTTTGTAACAATACTTTTGGAAGTGCTTTTCGAAGGCGATTTAGTGCTAATGGCTCCGGATATGGCTTTCCTTTAATCAACTGGGTAATTATAGCTAGCAAATCTTCGTTTATAAAACATAAGTCGCCGAATGTAACTTGGTATGTCTCTAAGACTGTGTAGTTTGTAAAGTGCACTGCCGGGTTAAGTATGTTTCCTATATCAAGCTTGACAGTTATTGGATTTATATTTGGCGCTTGGTTAAGTGCTGCTGGGGTTAAATATATTGGATTATATAAACCCACTCTTAGTACACCTGATATACCAGAATTATGCCAAAGAGTAAATGTAAAACTATAATAAACTAATTAATAATAGTAATGTATAAGTTAATAAGTATTAAAAGTCAACATACTCATAAGGCGCAGATGTAACACTTTGGTCGCCATACCAGCCGCCAATTGACATATGTGGTAAAAAATGAATTCCCAATAATGTTGGCAGGTTAAAATTAGGATTTTGTAATCCCGCTGTAAACAATTCGGGACCGTACCATGACGGTAAAGTGCCATCTTCATTCCATTGCCGTCGCATACATCGAATCGCTTTTAGATTAGTATACATTCCATCGGAAACACAATAAGACGTCGAATAGTTTCCAGTTGTCCCGAAATAGTCCCATATTATTGATTGCACCGGATCTGCATAATCCACTTCGATATTCTAGTTTATCAAAAATAAATTAAATTGTTAAATTTGAAAACGTATTAAAATATTATTTTAAAAATAATTAAAAATATAAATATTAACACTAATAATTTTTAAGAATAAATTTATACATACCCAACCTGGGAGATATAAATTTGGATTAAATTTTCTAATTTTATTTTCAAGTTGAAGATTAAGTAATTGATGGAATGGAACAAATTCAAACTTGTGTGCTACTGGCCACCAATTGTCATGTACATTTGCTAGATATTCAATATCACCACGGCGATATAATTCTCGTAGTATTTTTAACAATTCTACTCGTTCATTTTCAGGTATACATTTCCATTCCTTTCTAACACGTAGCTTTTTGCAAGGTGGTCTTGCTGGTTTATAACTAGCCTCGGTCATATATTTGTTTTGTATATACTTTCGGGCGTTTTCTACATCTTCTTCAGTGTATTTGGGGTATTGAACAACGTCTGTAGATATTATCTAAGCATTCATCTACCTTGTTTACTATTATAAAGCATTAATTATTTTAATAAACATATATTATTATAATAGTTTAATTACATTTTCTTTCTTGTTGTTTTGTACTATTGATTTTATAAATAAAACAAAAATTTATTATTGATAAAAATAATAACACTTTATTAAAACACATAATTATTATTCGTATATAAATTATAATTTATTCGTTTAATTTATACTCTTTATTTTTTATTTATTTTACACCTTTTTATTCTATTTTTGTCCATAATATAAAATAAAGAATTTAAATTAAAATTTATGTTTTTTTAATTACATGTTTTAAACTAAGTTCAATTAACTAATTTAAACAATTAACAAATTAAATTGAAATAATAATTTCTTTTAACTCAAGTGTTGGGGTTTGTATAAAGAGTTTAGTTGCGAGTTGTAATAGTAAACCAGGTGGTTTGACTTTGTTCGGAAAGTTTGCAATTAACGTTTATAAATACCAGCTTGCTATATCTGCGTTTACACAAGTCAATGTTTTATGTGGAATAGTTATGTCATGTTTGGTTGAATGATTAGTATCAGATTCTTAATGATAAGTCTGCAGATTAAAGCCCAAAATCGGATCCACTTTTTTTATTTGATTCGATCCGACATTTCTCGACTGTAGTTCCGATTCGATCCATTTAAACCGAATTTATTTATATGTTACCAATAAATTATTATGAAGATAACACTAAATTATAAATTATTAAATAATATTTAATTGTTGTTTTGTAGTTTACTTTATTATTTAAAATGTTATTTTGTTAAAATTTTAGAAATTAAAGAAATATTTATTATATTAATTAATTTGTTTTATTAATTTTTAAAAATAAACTTCATTTTAAATTTTAAAGTTTTACAAATGAAAAAGGTTTACATATTTTATTAAAATTATATAATTTAGTTAAATTAAAATTAAATGATAGATTAATTTTTTCCAGGGATCGAGAAGGGGGTGGTTAGGCAAAAATTTTTCCTAATTTTAAAAATTTGAATTTATTCCGCTAAAAGGTACCCCCCTCGACTTTTTACCTGCCGCTAAAGGCAAATTTTTTTGTTTTTTTCGGCCAAAATAAGAAAAATTTCCATAAATTGGTACTAATTCCGGTTTAAATCCAGTTAATTTAACTAAATTTAGTTTAAATTTAATTTAAATCAAGTTAAACTAGGCAAAATTTTATTATAAATATATGGGGTTTTAAGCGTTTTTGGAAAAATTTCTTCCTGATTTCCCCTAACTAACTACTCATAAGCCGAAGCCTTTTTTCCTGCACAACCCGTAGTGAGGCCAGGAATCATCACTTCACCGCTAGGTATGGTAACTTTGGATAGTGGTCACCGTTTTAAGAGCACACACCTGAACGCTCCGTATACGTAGATTAGTGGTTATTAGGCTAGTGTACACTATCAGTAGACGGCCCTTGGTAAGGCCCGTGGTCGTGTCGCTTTCAACTCATGCCTAGAATTTTTTTCTCAAAAAAATTCTTACTGCAGTTTAGGCTTGAATCCACTAAATCAGGATTAGAGAATGGACGCATTACCACTGCGCCACCTGCCTAAGCCTAAATAGGTTTTTGGCAAAAATTTTGAGAAAAATACCTTCCCTGATCCACCCCATTAATTGGCAAACCTTTTCGATCTCTGGTTTTTACATTTTAAATAAATTTAAATTTTATATGTGTAATTTACTTAAAATTAGTTTTTATATATAGAGCTTAAAATTTTAAAACTATGATTTAAAACAAAGCCTGACACTTTTATAGAAATAGTATATTAATGCTAATTATCTGTTATAAAATTTAGCAAAATTTTAAAAATATACCATTTATGCGTAAAAAAAATTAAATATTTTAAAAATATTTTAGAATTCTAGAATTATTGGATCAATATTTGAAAACAGATTTGATGCAAAATGTTTTTTAGTTAAAATCAATGCAAATTTGATCCAGTCCGGTTTCAGTCTCTACTGCACATTATTGAAAATTTACAAACTGTTTGTGGCAACTTTGTGATGTATATGGGAGCAAAAAATGAGCTATGTGTTTCCACCTTTTCTATTTTATTTTAAAATATGATTAAAAATGTAATATAAAAATAATCAGAACAGGGAATCACACATACAACATGTCATAAGTTGATCTAAGCTTTCAGTGAGAGCGCGATCATATACAGACGTACTCAAAATTTTCTTTAAAGTCTATCTAAATTTATTGAAAAATGATTGGTCAAATCAAAGTTAAATATATCATATTAATATGTTAGAATGTAATAAATTCTAAAAATAATTTGTTAATTTGATACAACTTTAAACAAACTTTTATATTAAATAAATTACACAATAATAACTAAATAATAAAATTCAATTATTAACTCTTGCTAATTTCAAATTGCTACAATTACCATTACGCAATATATGGACTACAATAACCGTATTTATTCAAATCAAGTCTTAAATCCACCGCTTGTTGTTCAGAAGCGAGTATTGGAGGCAAAACATTAACACCAAGATCATATTGCAGGCTAACATCCACACGCCTCCCATTTTCAGTGTCCTCATAGCGTTGAAATTTCGGAAGAGGTTTGCACTCAGTATTACAATTACCCACATCTGGTAAAAAATGCATTAATGGGTTATAATCCCCGGCCGCGAGAATTGGAAAATATTTTTCAAACAATGCTTTTGGAAGTGCTTTTCGAAGTCGTTTAATCGCCAATGTTTCTTGAAACGGCTGTCCTTTAATCACCTGGGTAACTTTACCTAACAATTCTTCGGTTATAAAACATAAATCACCAAATGTAAACTGGTACGTTTCCAAAACTGTGTAATTTGTAAAATAAACCACCTGGTCTAGAATGTTTCCTATACCAGGCTCGCCAGTTATTTGATTAATATTTGGTGCTTGGTTAAGGAATGCTGGGGTTAGATATATTGGATTATATAAACCCAATTTTAATGCAAGTGGTATACCAGTATTATGCCAAAGAAAGAATACAACACTAAATTCAAATAAAAGTTTAACATGTTATTAATATTGAAATTATTAAAATAATAGCATTGTTTAAAAAAATAATTAAAAACATTTTTTTATTGAATATAAATAATTATTTCTAATTTGTCTTTAAATGTCAGCATACTCATTAGGTGCAGATTGAATACTATGGTCGCCATACCAGCCGCCAATTGCAAAATGTGGTTGAAAATGAACACCCAATAATGATAGTAGATTAAAATTAGGATTTTAAAATCCTGCTGTAAACACTTCGGGACTGTACCAAGGTTGAATTGTGCCATCCTCTCTCCATTGCCGACGCATACATCGAACCAATTTTAGATTAGTAAACATTCCATCGGAAACACAATAAGACGTCGAATAGTTTCCAGTTGTCCCGAAATAGTCCCATAGTATTGATTTTTCTGGTTGTGCAAAATCCATCTCAGGAGACTATTAATTTTATAAATTTTAAAATAGTGAAGTAATTTATAAAAAATATTTAAACATAAGTTTACTTGCCCAACCAGGAAGATATAAATTTGGATTATATTTTTTAATTTTATTTTCCAGCGCAAGATTAAGTAATTGATGAAATGAAACAAATTCAAACTTGTGCGTTACGCTCCACCAATTGTCATGTAACATGGCTAGATACTCAATTTCACCACGGCGATATAATTCTCGCAGTATTTTTAACAATTCTACTCGTTCATTTTCAGGCATACATTTCCAATCTTTTCTAACTTGTAACTTTTTACAAGGTGGCTTTACTGGTTTATAAGTAGCCTCGGTGATATATTTATTTTGTATATACTTTCTGGCATTTTCTACATCTTCTTCAGTGTATTTGGGTTCTGCACAGCGTTTGTAGATATTGTTTGAACATTCATTTGCATTGTTTACTATAAAATAACAAAAATTATATTAATATAAACATACATTAATTTAAACCTTTTCTTACATTTCCTTTCTAGCTGTTCAGTTGTATTGGTTTTATAAATAAAACCAATACTTATTGTTAGAAAAATTATGACTATTTTGTTAGAACACATTATGTGAAATAAAACTATATTTTAAACTTGCTGTAATTTATATAAAATTTAAAAAAATTGCATGTTTTAATTTAATCTTAATTAGTTAGTTTATTTTTATTTAACCATGTGTTTTTACATTATTTTATAAATACATTTATATTTTTAAATATACATTAATTTTAATGTATTATTACATTTTCTTTTAAGTTATTCATTACTATTAATTTTCTAAATTAAATATAAATATTATATATTTCTTCAATAAAATCCTTATATTTTAGAAATTAAAATAATTTGTATTATTTATTACAGTTTGGGTTTACCTTGCATTATAAATACATGCGTCGAATGCCAAGTTTAATAAAAGACTTATGCAAAAAAAAACATTTTTTTAAGATTTAATAAAATTTAAATTTTAACAAATACTATATATTTTTACTCAACACTAATGTAAAATTCTAATAAAATTTTTATATTAATTAAAAGTTTTTTTGTGTTTTCAATCGGTACATATGCGGGTGTGCGTACAATATGTATGCGGCGAATACTAGACAAAATCTATAGCTTGTAAGCTATAATAGGAAAGTTTATTAGGCCGATATATGGCAATATAATTGATAATTATATTTTAATAATTTAATTTAATTATGTAATAATTATTCCATTTTAATATTTTAGAATGAAATAACGTTTAATGTAAATTAATTAATTAAAATTTAACTTTTTTTAATCAAATATTAAAATGCAAATAAAAACTTTTGTTAATTTAAAATTAATACAAATAATATTAAACAAAATATGGACAATATATATTACTAAAATAATCATATTTATTCAAATCAAGTATTAAATCAATCCCATACATCGAGAATTGGAGGTAGAACATTAAAATTATATTTCAAAGTAACATCCAGACGCATTCCATTTTCTGTTTATTCATAACGTTGAAACATTGAAATAGGTTTGCACTCATTATTACAATTATTAAATTCTGGCAAAAAATGTATTAATGGATTGTAATTCCCGATTAATTGGAAAATATTTTTAAAATAACTTTTTTGTGAGTGCTTTACGAAGACGTTTAATAGCTATGGCTCTTGATATCGCTTTTTTAATTCCCTGAATATCTTTAATTAGCAAATCTTTATTTATAAAACACAAATCACTAAATATATTTTGATATGACTGTAAGATTGTGTAGTATGTTAAATTATAAATATATAAATAAATATAGAATTTTATTACTAATTTAACGTAAAATTATTTTTAAAGTTAACTAACAAAAATTTTATTCTTAAGTTATTTTACAATATTTATAAATAATAGCAAATTATTGATTATTTTTAATTTATATAAAAATGTTTAATTAATTGTTTAAATTTTTAAAAATTAGAAATAATAACAAATTGTAATTTATTAAGATTAAAAAAACAAAAATAGATATTAACAATTATTTTTAGTAACCAATAATTTGATTATTTTAATATTTTGAAAATTTTACTAGTTAACTCAAAATACATTTTAATTTTTTAAAAATTAACAAATTAGTATTTTTCAAAAATATTTTTATTGTAAATCTGTAAAAAAAATTCAATAATAGTTATAAAATAAATAATGATTAAATAATCAAGAATTATTAAATTATTGCGTTTTTAACAATAAAGTTAGTATTGAGAACAGTTGTATATTTTCAATTATACTGTACTTCAGATTTTGCAGACAAATTATTTTTTATTTTTAAAGTGATTAAGTTATTAATATTTATATAATATATTTTTAGAAAATTTACAGGTTTTAATTTAAGTTCAATTAACTAGTTTAATTTTTTAAACATGTGTTTTTAATAGTTATATATTTTTTTATAAAAACAATAATTATATAAGTATAACACACATAAATTATATAATTTTATAACATATTTTCTAAATTTTCAACAATATTAATTTTATGAATAAAACCAAAATATATAATTAAAAAAATTAAATATTAATTTGTTGAAATAATAATTAATATCCATATAAAAAGAGCATTTATTTTAATACATTTTCATATATTTATGATAAACACAACCTTAAAACAGCAACAATATAAATTTTTAATAAAAATGCAACAATGGTACTTATAGGCAATTCTAAAAAAAGATTAAAGGTTTACAAAACTTTGCAAAGAAATAATTACTAACTTACTACTAGTTAAAAACACATGGTTAAATAAATAAAAACTAACTAATTAAAATTAAATTAAAGCATGCAATTTTTTTAAATTTTATATTAATTAAAGCAAGTTTAAAAAGTAGTTTTATTTCATATAATGTGTTCTAACAAAATAGTAATAATTTTTCTAACAATAAGTATTGGTTTTATTTATAAAATCAATACAACTAAACAGCTAGAAAGAAAATGTAAGTAAACGTTTAAATTAATGCATGTTGTATTAATATAATTACAATCTTTAAATAGTAAACAATGTAAATGAATGTTCAAACAATATCTACAAACGCTGTGCAGAACCCAAATACACTGAAGAAGATGTAGAAAACGCCCGAAAGTATATTCAAAACAAATATATGACCGAGGCTACTTTTAAACCAGTAAGACCACCTTGTAAAAAGTTACAAGTTAGAAGAGATTGGAAATGTATGCCTGAAAAAGAACGAATAGAATTGCTAAAAATACTGAGAGAATTATATCGCCGTGGTGAAATTGAGTATCTAGCCATGTTACATGACAATTGGTGGCCAGTAACGCACAAGTTTGAATTTGTTTCATTTCATCAATTACTTAATCTTGCGCTTGAAAATAAAATTAAAAGATATAATCCAAATCTATATCTTCCTGGTTGGGCAAGTATATTTATATCTTTAAAATTTTAATATAAATTAAATTACACGTTTAAATATTTATTATAAATTATTTTACTATTTTAAAATTTATGAATTTAATTTATTTTTAATGAACTAGTCTCCTGAGATGGATTTTGCACAACCAGAGAAATCATTACTTTGGGATTATTTCGGGACAACTGGAAACTATTCGACGTCTTATTGTGTTTCCGATGGAATGTATACTAATCTAAAATTGGTTCGATGTATGCGACGGCAATGGAGAGAGGATGGTACTATTCAACCTTGGTACAGCCCCGAAGTATTTACAGCAGGATTTCAAAATCCTAATTTTAATCTGCTATCATTATTGGGTATTCATTTTCAACCACATCTGGCAATGAGCGGCTGGTATGGCGACCATAGTGTTCAATCTGCACCTAATGAGTATGCTGACATTTAAAGACAAATTAGAAATAATTATTTATATTCAACAAAAAATAATTTGTTTGAAAAATGCTATTATTTTAATAATTTCTATATTAATAACATGTTATATTTTTATTTGAATTTAGTTTTGTATTCTTTCTTTGGCATAATATTGGTGTAACGCTTGCAATCAAATTGGGTTTATATAATCCAATATATTTAACCCCAGCATTCCTTAACCAAATAGCAAATATTAATCCAATAACTGGCGAGGGTGATGTAGGAAACATTCAAGACCAGGTGGTTCATTTTATAAATTACACAGTCTTGGAAACGTACCAGTTTACTTTTGGTGATTTATGTTTTATAACCGAAGAATTGTTAGGTAAAGTTACCCAGGTGATTAAAGGACAGCCATTTCAAGAAACATTGGCGATTAAACGACTTCGAAAAGCACTTCCAAAAGCATTGTTTGAACAATATTTTCCAATTCTCGCGGCCGGAGATTACAACCCATTAATGCATTTTTTGCCAGATGTGGGTAATTGTAATACTGAGTGCAAACCTCTTCCGGAGTTTCAACGCTATGAAGACACTGAGAATGGGAGACGCCTAGATGTTCACCTACAATATGATCTTGGTGTTAATGTGTTGCCTCCAATACTCGCTGCTGAACAACAAGCGGTGGATTTAAGACTAGATTTGAATAAATATGGATATTGTAGTCCATATATTGCTTAATATTAATTGTAGCAATTTGAAATTAGCAAAAGTTAATAATTGAATTTTATTATTTAGTTATTATTGTGTAATTTATTTAATATAGAAGTTTGTTTAAAGTTGTATCAAATTAGCAAATTATTATTAAAATTTATTACATTCTAACATATTCATATGGTATATTTAAATTTAATTATTTAATGAGTAAATTAGATTTTAATATCATTTCCAGGTAATCTAATTGATTTTAAAATTTTTTATTTATGTATTTTAATTAAATTTATTAAAAATAACTAATTATTTGGATAAATATTTTTTATATAGACATATTGATGATGAGTGACTCCACAATAAACGTTCATTTTTCTCATTCTAAACATGCTTCGATGGGAATGAAAATTTTCAAACTTTACAGTTTTTTATTAATAATTTTAACGATTATTGAATAAAAATTTTAGCGTAAAACATGTTCTTATAATAATCAAATTTAAATAAATTTTATAATTACTCTATGACTTTTTACAATTCTTTATTTTTTAATACTAAACAAAGCCATACTAAATATGATATTTAAAATTTTAAAAAATTGTAATAGTAATTATGTTTTTTTAATTTTTATTACAGAAAGTTAGTTCAGTTTTTAAGTTTTAGTTAACATATATAATGTACCTAAATTTTGCAAATAAAATTTGAATTTTACATCCAAGATCAACTATCATAGCAGTGTATATAAGACAAGCAATTGCAAGTCATTAAACAGTAATCCTTTCTTTAATAAGTTTGTAACTAGTAAATATATAGCTTTGAGATATAAACAATCGTTCTCAAAATTATCTTCAAAGCATATAATAAATTTATTTAAAGATGCTTTGTCAACTACAAATTTATTTTGAAACAATGGAATGTTGATACGCACAAAATATAAAAATGTTTTAATATTCTATCCTGTTGTTATGTAACATGTTAAATTTTACTCAAACAAATAGATCCCTGGTAAAAACTAATCTATTATCTAATTTTAATTTAACAGAATAAAAAAATTTTAATAAAATATGTAACCCTGATTTATTTGTAAATGTTTAAAATTTGGTTAAAATTTGCAAACTAAAATTTTTTTTGAATTGAATTAAACAAAATGTAAAATATTTTTTGTGCAATAAATTCAAAGTTTAATAGTTTATTGAAATTAAATTATCGATAAATTGAGAAAATAAGTTATAAATTGAATATAAATTTTAGACAATTATTACAAAAAATATTTTTGAATATTATTCGCAAAATGAGAAAATAATACAAAATTAAGTAATTATTCGCAAAACATATTGAAAAACAAATTTAAGTTTAATTGAGAATATATTTTCTTCGATATTCTGGCCCTTATAGGTCGAGCACTGGTCAGTCAGTCCGACACCAATAGCACCGATCGTCGACTGAACCCACTTTTGATACAAACGAGTGATAAATGAATTCAATCTAAATATAAATACAATTATTTTTAAAGTATTTTAATTAAAATAATTTCTAATTTTGATAAAAATGTATTTAAATTACAAATTGTTTTCGACTTCACCAATAATTACGACTTATTATAAATGATTTGCATTTAATCTTCATTTCCGAAGCACTCGATTCACTCACTACTCGTCGATTGCCTCTGACTTCGAGTGTCTGTAGTTTTGGAAGTTTTGTCAAACAATTGAATGCAATGTCTGTTATGTTTGCGTTAGATATCGATAAATATTGAAGTTTTGCTAAATGTCTGTCAATTGACGTGAAAAATGAGTCATATATTGGAGAATTCGTATAGAATTTGAGCGATAAATGCGTTAATTGTTTTAATTCACTCAACGATTCACTCAATAACTCAAAATTAAAGTCAAAATAAAACACTAAATATAATCGATTTAAATGTTTAAACCATTTATTAATTATTTGGATTAATTCAATCAATTCTATTGCAGTGTTTGGTAAGAATTCAATCAAAAATCTCTTCAATTTCTTACAGTTTATACCAATTTGTGTCAATTGTATGGCTTTTATAGGAATGTCATTCAATTCCAATTCAATTAATTCCGACATTTGTGTCAATCCATTCACTAAACCATTCAATGAGTCTTCGGTTATGTCTTCATCGCTTCGAATGGAAATACTTTTTAAAATCTTTTTTCTCTTTTCGACCAATAATTGAAATCCAATTAAGTCTTCGTTTCTATAATTGAATCCAATTTTCGTCAATTTGTTCCC
>JAQFXP010002807.1:0-14056 GCA_034693685.1 Belba bartosi | reverse complement strand
GTAATTCTTTTTAAATATTTTAATAAAATTGAGAAATTTTTGCTATATTGTTTTAAATTTAATAAAATTAATTAAATATAGTTCAAAATCAGTTTAAATACAATTAACTTAGATAAAATTTTATCATAAATGAATGGTGGTTTAAAGCATTTTTTGCAAAAATTCCTATTCTAACTCTCTCCAACCCTGGATTAGTCGATTTTCTCAATCTCTGTTTAAAACGTTAAAAAATTACTGATTATTTAAATAAAAACTAAATCATGATATAAACAAACCCCGATATAAGCAAAGTGAATAATTATTGCTTATGTCGAGGATAGATTGTATTTGTTAAATACAGGGGCAGTGAAGAGGAAATCAGCCAAAAAATTTTCCTGATTTTAATATTTTGTATTTATCCCTTTCCCTAGCATTTGTTTCAAGAAAAGATATTTTCTGTCAACTTTTTGCCGGCAGCCAACGTTGAATTTTTTTGACAATAAACTAGAGATGCTGGTATTTCAATTGATGCACTTTACAACTCGATGCAATTATATGGTTTTTGTAAGTTTAAGTAAATGGAGAAAACAAATTAACTTTTGAACTGATAAGGTTCCTAACTTAAAAATTTTGATTATTATTTAAATTTAAATATAAACTATTCTGCCTTATTTGATTAAATTTTTAACAATTTTTTTGAAATGTGCAGCATATGTCTATTTGTGCAAACTCAAAACCCATTTAATTTTTTATGGTAAGCCTGAGATAAATAATAAATATGTTAATCTGGGTAAATGGGTTGATTTTGAGTACTCAATAAAAAAATTAAAATATATTTTTTAAATTAAAAATATACTAAAATTTATATTTTATAAAAATATTTTTTTATTTTATTAAATAATTTTACAAAATCTTAATTGAAATTAAGCATTATTCAATGTTAATCAATCAATATTGTATCAAAAATAATCAAAATAATAATTATTTTATGTTAAATCCAGTTTATTATTATTATAATTATTAACCCAAATTATTATTACATATAAATACAGATTGCCAAATTAAAAAAATATGTTTTTAAAATAAACAACACTAAAAATTAATTACTTTCTGTAAAAATTTTTAAAATATTATTTAAAAAACTGGGCAATCAAAATTATTATTTCTATAAAAAGAGCTTAAATGTTTTAGTTATAATCAGAAACTTTGGTTTTCTATCAAATAAAATTTTTTAATATCTTAACTCGATTTGATTCATATTTTGAAATATAAAAACTGCAAGATTAAGTATATACTTATCAAGTTAAAATTTAAAAATTTGTTTTAATTTAAGTTAAAATTGTGCTGGGAATTTAATTGGAAGGATATCATTATTTTGGATCAAAAACCAAAGTTACTAGTTATAATTTATAATCAAGTGATAAATTAAGAAACATGCATTTTTGTTCAATTTGGTTACTATTTATTATTGGTATTGGTAAGTTTACTAAAAGAAATTTATTTCATTTAAATTATAATAACAATTTTAGCATAATATTTAAATTTTAACTAACAATATTTGAGTAATTTATAAATTTAAACAAGTTTTATTTACAACATATGTTTGCTAATATTTAAGATTAATAATTAACTTAATTTTATATTTGAATAAATTAATTTATATTTAAATATACTATTTTTTATTAAATAATTTTACAATTTTTACCAGCACACATTGTATATATTACAAGTAATGGCAAAAATTTTTTAAATCAAAGTTTAGCTGAGCACGATAAAAATGCAAAAAACAATATTTTGGAGAAAAGAGCATTTAAAAGTTGGTTCAATTGGTTTTAAAACAGAAATTGAGAAGGGGAGATCAGCCAAAAATTTCCATAATTTTTAAAATTGGCATTTATTCCCCTTTAGCAATTGGTCCACAAAAAGCTACTCCCTCGACTATTTGCCGGCCTGCAAATTTTTTAACTAAAATTAAGAAATTTTCTCTAAAATTTTGTAAAATCCAGTTTTAATCTAGTTAAATTAAGTGAAATTTTACTATAAATATATGGATGTTTGAGCGTTTTTTGTTGCAAATATCCCACCATTGATTCCCCCTAGAACGGCCAAAATTCTTAATCTCTGTTTTAAATTAAAAATATGATTAAATATAATAAATATATTTTTTTTCTAGTTAAACAAATTAAGCCAATATTGTTAAGGAAAAAAACAAAACATGCTAAAAATCACAAATATTTAAAACACTCAATAAAGCGTAAACAATTTAGTACGTTTTAAAATTTTAAAATTGAAAACATATTTTAAAATATAATAAAATTAACTTTCAGGTCATAGCAGTAATTGCGGAAATAATTGTCATAACGGGAGGAAAGGCACACAACAGTCACAACAACAACAGTTTATAATGCCAAATGCATTCGGCACGGGTAGCTTTTTACCGGTTGGAACAAATGGACTTGTTAACACAGGAACTGCAATCATTGCCCCTGGCACTGTACCTGGCCCTGTATACATAGTAGACCTTAGTGGAACAGGTGATGGAACAGGTATGGTGGTGGTGCCAGCCGATGTTCCGGTAGTTGTAATAACAGCGGTTAGTACGTCGGCACCTATTGTCGTGATAACTACATCTACACCACCGCCAGTCACTATAGACATCTGCAATCCATTCACATGTATGTCACAGATATATTGTTGCGATCCTTTCGTCAACAGTGTTCCCACTGCAGAAAACCTAACGATTGGAGAAATATGCACTAATACAGATGCAATTGCTAAACTTGTTGAAAATGGTGATACATATTGCCCTGCGCTTTGCACTACAGTAACTGATTCCGCGATTATTGAGGACCGATGTGGTACTTTAAGAGGTGTCATATTAGCTGGTGTGTTAAATGGCATACTTGGAATTGATGAATAAATTGTTGTTTTTGTCTGTAATTTTCGTAATTACTTGTTTAATTAATATTTTACTTTATATTTCAACTTTTTTACTTAAATAATGTTTTATTTTCTTTGGGTTATAAAATGAGCCTGTAAATTAGACTGTATATTTTAAAATAAAATTTAAATGCATGCATAAATTTTGCTATTAAAACAAAATTATAAATGTTTTAACTTGTGCATTTTATTTTAAAACTTTAATTTTAATTGAAATAAAAATTATATTCAGTAAATCAAAACTAAAAAATTATTATAAATAAAAATGATAACGTCAAAAATATTAATTGTCGAAAATGTTACTGTACAAAATAATGCTAAAAATGATTAATCGTAACTTATTTTCGACATTATTAAATTTTATTTTATATAATAAAACACAATTTGCTTAACACAACTATAGTTCATAAATTCAAATATGCTTGTTAAGTTTAATTTAAAAATTCAATTAATTAAATATAAATTAAATTTATTTATTCGAATAAATAAATATTTTATGATTTGTGAACAGAATTCGATTCAATATTTAGTAAATATTTTAATTTTTGAATTAAAATACAAAAAATGAATTCAAACTCAAATCCAAGTAATTCACGCAATCATCGAGTTCGGTCGTCACTTGAGTAGTGGTCGGGTATAGAGATGTTGGATCTGTGTCCGCACTCTTATTGATAGGCAGTGTTTGAATCGATATTTTGTAGGTCAATGAGTGCGGCACAGGTAGGCAAAGATAACTGTAGATTCTATTAAGCATAGATAGACACAAGAATATATTGGTTACATTACTCTAAATGAATTTTACTGTTAAATAGATCTGTTCGGGCCTTCAATTCACTTGTTAACTAAACTAATACTTAATTATTGTTTGGATTGAGTTTTGAAAATATTAATTATTTTATTTAAAACTAAATTAATTCTGTCCCCAAAAGTCAGAAACTTATAAACTTTAAAAGTATTTAGCAAAAAGCTTTTGACAGACACTATTTGTACTTTACTTTGAAAGTTTGAAATTTATATTATATTTAAAAAGATTTTAGCTTAGACTCATAATGGGCCCCAATGGTTATTAAGTTAAAACTTGCCCTTTTCTCGGTCTTAAACATTAGTAAATTTCATAGATTGTGAAGGTCGGCCGATCCAGGGGGGGATCAGGGTGGGAATCTTTTTCAAAATTTTGGCCAAAAACCTAGGGGGAGATCTGGGGAGGAATTTTTCCAAAAACGCTCAAAAAATCTATATATTTGTGATAAAATTTTGCTTATATTAACTGAATTTAAACTGGATTTAAACTAAATTTAGTTAATTTAACTGGATTTAAACCGGATTTAGCATCAATTTAGGGAAAATTTCCTAATTTTAAGCAAAAAACCCAAAAGATTTGCCGGCCGGCAAAACCTCGAGGGGGGTACCTTTTTTCGGACCAAATGCTAGAGAGGGGGGGGGGTAAATTTAAATTTTTAAAATCAGGGGAGATTTTTGGCTGATTTCCCCCCTTCACAATCCCTGGTAAATTTATTACCTCCGCTATAAATTCTAAGCATTTTAAATAAATTATATAAAATTAAAATAAATTGATGTTTTAAGCTAGCTAGTTTAGAATAGCATATAAGTTTTTTTCAATATGTTGGCCCAATGGTTAGCGTTATGAACTTATAACACAATAGACTCGGGTTTAATTACTCATACGATAATATTTTTTATACTATATAATTTTTTATTTTAATAAATAAATACAGTATTCCCGCGCATACACTTGCATGCCCTTATAAATGAATTTGACCATAATTACAAATAAAACTGAACATTAAGATCGAGTACTTTCGAGAAACGATTGGCAAAATTCTATTTTCTAAATCAGAACAGAGGTTTAATATCTTTACTCTAAATTTTAAACTTTATACTAAGTTGCTATTTAATAAAACAAACTATAATTAAAGAAATCTAATTTTATTGAAATTTGCTGAAACGAATTTGCATAATACTCAAAACAAATGCAATACTTTATAATTGCATTCATTATTTTTTTATAAGTTTAATTAAATAAACATAATTGTTTCTAATAAATCTCAAGAATTTCTTAAAATTGCTAGCTGCCTTTGGCGTCTGGCTAATTATAATAATAAATTTAAACAATTACCAGCCCCCTTTGGCGTCTAACAATAAATAAATATCACCTGCCTTTGGCGTTTGGAAAATTATTAAAACAATCCATACAATTGCAAGTTGATATGAATCTGGCATTAATTTAGGAAAATTTAATAATTTTGCCGTAAAATTTTAAAAATTTTCCGAATTTCTTTACAATCGGCAAATCAGGAGAGTGAAACCATTTTGCAAACCAAATGTTAGAGAGAATAAATGCCAATTTTTAGAATTAGGAGATTTTTGGCTGATCTCCCTCCTCAATCTTTTTTTAATATACTATAAACATTGACTTTTGGTTTTTATTTATTATTGGTATGGGTAAGTTTAATAAAACAAAATATTATTAGTAGTTAAAAAATATACATAGTAGACCTTAGTGGAACAGGTAAGGTACCAGGTATTGTGGTAATGCCAGCCAACGTTCCGTTAGTTGTAATACCAGCGGCTATTACTTCGGCACCTATTGTCACGATAACTGCACCCGCACCGACACCACTCCCTATAAACATCTGCATTCCAT
This sequence comes from Belba bartosi, assembly GCA_034693685.1. NCBI lineage: Eukaryota > Metazoa > Arthropoda > Arachnida > Sarcoptiformes > Damaeidae > Belba > Belba bartosi. Next base: position 8,472 of record JAQFXP010002807.1, on the reverse strand, counting down.
ACACATGTAATTCACAAATATATTGTTGCGATCCTTTCGTAAACAGTGTTCCGACTGCAGAAAACCTAACCGTTGGAAAGTTATGCAATAATGCAGAAATAAGGACTAAAATTACTGCTACAAATGATGATATATATTGCAATACGATTTGCATTACAGTATTTGATGCCGTGGCTATTGAGGATGCATGTTCAAATTTAAGAAATATCTTGTTAACACAAAGTTTAAATGGAATTATTGTTGATGGTACTGTAATTAATGTCCCATCAAATCGAAGGTAAATTTCGTAATTAATCGTTTAATTTTTATTTTACTTTTTAAATTTTTTATTTAAATGTTTTATTTTTTGTTTTATATAAAATAAGCATGTAAATTACAATGTATTAAAAAAAATTTAAAATTATGCAAAAATTTTGCTATTAAAACAAAATTATAAATGTCTTAACTTGTACATTTTATTTTAAAATTTTAATTTTAATTTAAATAAAAATTATATTTATTAAATCAAAACTAAAAAATTATTATAAATAAAAATATTTAAAGGTAACTCATTTTGACATTGTTAAATTTTATTATATAAAACAAAATTTGCTTAACAAATCTATATTTCATAAATTCAGATATGCTTGTTAAATTTTTTTTTCAAAATTCAATTAACTAAATATAAATTGAATTTATTTATCCAAATAAATGAATATTTTGTGAACAGAATTCGATTCAATATTTGGTAAATATTTTGATTTTCGAATTCAAATACAAAAAATGATTTCAAACTAAAATTCAAACAATTGACGCAATCGTTGAGTTTTCGGAGTATTCGGTCGTCACTCGATTAGTGGTCGGGTATAGAGATGTTGGGTCTGTGGCCTCACTCTTAATAATGGTCAGTGTTTGAATCGATATTTTGTATTTCAATTAGTGTACACTGTGTGCGGCACAGGTAGGCAAAGATAGATACTGTTAAGCATGGATAGGCACAAGAATGCATTGGTTACTGTTTGCTACTGGCTACTGTTAAATAGATCTTTTCGGGCCTTCAATTCACTCGTTAACTAAACCAAGACTTAACTATTGTTTAAAACTAAATTAATTCTGTTCCCCAAAAGTCCGAAACTTACAAACTTTAAAAGTATTTAGCAAAAATCTTTTGACAGACACTATTTGTACATTACTTTAAAAGTTTGAGATTTATATTATCTTTAAAAAGATTTTAGCTTAGACTCACAATGGGCCCCAATGGTTATCAAGTTCAAACGTGAAGTTTTCTTTGTCTTAAACATCAGCAAAAATGTCAAAAAACCAAACAACAGCAGATTTTCAATTTTTTTAAAATTACTATGTAGTAAAAGAATTAATTTGACTATTTTAAAAAATCAAAACTTTTAAACCGGTTAGGCATAAAAAATTTAATAATTATTTTTTAAAAAATTTGCTATATTTTTAAAATTAAATTGATATTATATATTTTATAATATTTTTTAAAAATTATTTTAAAATTTAAATATTTTTAAAAATTTGTTTATAATATCTAATTATTAAAAAATTAATTAATAAAAAGTTAATTATCAAAATTTATTTAATTAAAAAGAGTTAATTAAAAATATAAAATTAATTAATTAAAAGGGAGTAATTTGGTAATAAAGGATTAATTGTTTCGTTTTGTTTCTATCTATGACTACTGCAGTCAATTATGATTTCACTCGAGAATAATAAAAACTTATTTTATTATAAATATATTAAAACAAAAATTAAATTTTTGAAACAAAAATTATAAACATGTTGAAATTTTATTTATAACTTAAATTTAATATTATTTGTAAAGTATTAAGTTAATAATAGTATCAAATACTTAAAAAATTTTATACGATATAATTTTTAGTTAATATGTACATTAGTATTTTTATTTTGTTAAATAATTAATTTAAATTTAATTAAATTAAAATAAAGCTATTTGTTTAGTGATATTTGAATTAAACTGACCAAAACTTCTTTTTTTTTTAAATCTTTTTTCAAGTGGTATCTCTTTTATTTTTCAAAAAACTTTTTATTTCTTTTTTCTCCTTTTTTAAAGATATTATTTAAAAAATTATAAATAATTGATTTTTAATTAAATAATTTTATATTTTTATTAGTTATAATGTATATTACATTATTACCATTTTATAAGTTTTATAGAATTTTATTCTCATTTTTAATAAAATTTTTAAACAAATGATAATAAAATGCTAGCCTAAATAAAAACGCATTATTGTTATTATTTTACAAATAAGTAAAGAAATTAAAACATTTTCCGCTATTAATATAAGAGCTAAATATTTTCTCGATATTACAATCAAGATTTAAAATTTCTCCCGCTGTAAGTAAAGAGATTAAAAATCTTACCGCTATTAATAACAGAAACGCTCTGTAAGTAAATATATTTAAAATATTCTCGTTATTAATAAAAGAACTCAAATTTTGTTATTATCAATAAAAGATTAAAATCTTGTAGTAAATAAAGAAACTCAATCATTTTTCGTTATTATAACAAAGATATTGATTTTTTCTCTCTTTAAAGACATTAAAATTTTTTTGCTGTTATAATAAGTGTTCAAACCTAAAAATTTTTTTAAAGCTATTATTAAAAAAAGAGCAGCCGCAAGGTTGCGGGACAAAATAGTCATACTATACGTTTGTATAACTATTTTAAAATATAATAAACATACCATGCAATATTTTCAAAGCAAGCACTCAATTGCTTTATAGTTAAAATATATTTTATTATTAGACAAACTAATTTGGTAACTTTAGTTTATTCAAGTAAAGTGACCAAATAGAAAAATGCAAAAAAAAAGTTTTGTGACATTTTTGATTAAAAAAGCTGAGAAAAAAGGAGTTTTTAATTTCTATAAAAGGAGTAAAAAAGGAAAAATTTTTATTTTGTAAAATCAAATTAATTAATAATAAAATTGTATTTTTTCAAAGATTTTATAGATTTGATTAGATTTTTTTTATAAATACATTTTTCACTACATACATAATAAATTGTAATAATTAAAAAGGTTTTTAAGTGAGAGCAACAAAAAGGGTTAGCTGTCATTGTATAGCAAAAAAAACATTATTTGTTAAATATAATAATGTTTTTAAAATATTTTAATAATATTAATATTTTATCTATTAAACAGTATTAATATTAAATTTGTTTTTATTTTAATTAAAAAACAAATATTAGATATTTGTTAATAAATATATCTAAAACACAGGGATAGTAAATTGGGAAATCGGTCAAAAATCCCACTGATTTTAAAATTTGGCATTTATTCAACTCCAATTAACAGTTAATCCGAGAAAAAATTTTCCTTTAATTTTTTGCCGGTCGCCGAAATAAACAAAAACCTAGAGATGTTGGTATTTCAATTGATGTACAATGGAATGGAAAGGGCATAAAATTGTTGGCTCTAATAAATTTACCCTAAATCAAACATGAACAAAAAAAGTAGGGTTTAAAAATATCATTTGTATTTACCGCAATGGTATAAATGTGATAAAAACATTTTAGAATAAATGTTTACTTGCAAATTTTGTAAATTAAAACTTAAATATATCCAGCCATTTTTTCATTTATTATTCTTATTAAGTCTCAATTAGTAAAAGATTAGTAAATTAATTCTTGCTGTTTATTTAATAAACAAAATAAAACATTTGAATTTGTGAATGAGTTGCAAGTCACTTTAATATTCAATGCAATTATATGATTTTTGTAAGTTTAAAGTAATTGGAGAAAACAAATTAACTTTTAAATTTTTAGTGTTTAATTATTATTTGAATTTAATTATAAACTATCTTTTCCTGTTTGCTTAAATTTTTAACAAATTTTATGAATTGAACAGCATATTGTTAATTTGTGCAAGCTCAAAACACATTTAATGTTTTATTTTTAGGCCTGAGATAAATAATGATTATGCTAATTTGGGTAAAATGGGTTTAACAATTACAACAATAAAAAAATTAAAATATTGTTTTTAAATTAAAAAATACTCTAATTTATATTTTATAAAAATACTATTTGCATTTTATTGCATAACTTTGCAAAATTGTAATTTAAATTAAGCATGATTAAATGTTAATTAATCAATATTGTATCAAAAATAATTAAAATAATAATTTTTAGTTTAATAAATAATTAATATATATTTTTATAAATCAGGTTGCCAATTTATATAAAAATAAATAAAAATGTGTTTTAAAAATAAGCAGCATTAAAAAATTAGTTTGTTCCTGTACAAATTTGTAAAAAATAATTACAAAAAACAACTATAAATAAGAAAACAAAATTATGTTTTTAATAAAAAAAATTTAAATGATTTTGTTATAATCAGAAACTTTGGTTTTCGATTAAATAAAAGTTTTTAATATCATAATTCAATTTAATTCATATTTTAAAATATAAAGACTGCAAGATTAAGTATATACTTATTAAATTGATTTAATTTGATTTAAGTTAAGATTGAGCTGGATATCTAATTCTGATAGAATTGCTATTTTGGATTGAAAACTAACGTTACTTGTTATAATTTATAATTTTTATCAAGTGATAAATAAAGAAACATGCATTTTTGTTTAATTTGGTTTTTATTAATTATTGGTATGGGTAAGTTTACTGAAACAAAAGATTATTTAATTTATAAAATACAATTTTAGCATAATATATAATTTTTAACTAACAGTATTTCAGTTATTTATAAATTTAAAAAAGTTTTATTTATAACATATGTTTGGAAATAGCGATTCAGAAGGGGAATCAGCCAAAAATCTCCCCTGATTTTGAAAATTGGAATCTATTCCCCCCCCCCTAGCATTTGTTCCGCGAAAAGGTACCCTCTCAAGGTTTTGCCGGCCAAAGGCGGCGGGCAAATTTTTTTGGGATTTTTGCTCAAAATTAGGACATTTTGCCTAAATTGGTGCTAATCCGGTTTAAATCCAGTTTAAATTCAGTTAAATTAAAAAAAATTTTATTATAAATATATGGGGTTTTTGAGTGTTTTTTGAAAAATCCTTCCCCTGATCTCCCTCTAGGTTTTTGGCCAAAATTTTTTGAAAAATTACCCCTCTGATTTCCTCCCCCCCCCTGGATCGTCCGATTTTCTGAATCCCTGGTTTGGAAACTATTTAAGATTAAAGATTCACTTAATTTTATATTTGTGTAAATTAATTTATATTTATATATACTATTTTTTAAAATAATTTTACAATTTTTACCAGCACACATTGTATATATTACATGTAATGGTGATAATTCTTTAAATCAACGTTTAATTGAACATGATGAAAACGCACAAGACAATATTTTGGAAGGAAGAACAATTAAGAGTTGGTTTAATTGGTTTTAAAACAAAGATTAAGAAGGAGAGATAAGCCAAAAATCTTGTTAATTTTAAAAATTAGAATCTACCCTTTTCTAAAATTTTATCCCCGATTATTTGCCGACTTGCAAATTTTTAAAACAGTCCGGTTTCAATCTAGTTAAACTAGGTAAAATTTTATTATAAATATATAGTTTTTTTTGTTAAAATCCCTCCACTGATATCCACTAAATTTTTTGGGAAAAAAACCCTCTTTTGATTTCAACACTTTTAGATAACATTAATATTTGTGCAAAGATTTTGATAAACATTAAAAACAAAATTAAAATCTTAACAATATTTGACGATTACATCGGATAAAACATTATATTCATTACAAATGATGATAAGGTATACGGTTTTGGTTCAAATAAATTCGGAAGACTTGGTTTGGGTCACACGGTATCAGTCGATAAACCGAAATTAATACCTGAATTATGCGAACAAAATATCAAACTATTCTATAACGGATTGTCATTTGTATGTATTGGCTATCAATAGAAACAATCAAGTGTACAGTTGGGGTAATAATAAATTGGGTCAGTTAGGTCGACAGTTTCAAAGTGATAATTATATGCTTTACAAACCGGAAAAATTATATATTTTCTAAACAAAAATATAATTGACTTAAGCTGTGGTTCCTATCACTCACTCGCGCTCTCAACTGACGGTGCGATCTATGGTTGGGGTTATAAGTTATAACCAATTCGGACAAATCGGTTGTCGAGATAGGGATCAGAAGTGTATTTCGACACCAATTTTAATGAATAGCTTTTCAAATAATATGATTAAATTAATTTATTGTTCATATAATCAGTCGTTTGCGCTGACAGAAGAAGGACTGGTCTATAGTTGGGGTCAAAACAATTGGTGCGAATTGGGTCTCGAAATTGAACAAAAAGAATGTGTTTTTATACCAAAATTAATTAATTTAAAAAACGTTCGCACAGTTTGTGCCTCAAGTAATAACACTTATTTCCTAACAAACGACGGATTTATCTATTTTTAAGATTTATATTATAATGAGTCAAATGAACAAAAATTTCAAATTTTGCCAAAAATGATAGAAAATGAAAATAAATTTTTTGATTTGCATTCAATCGCGTCTTTTATAAAACTATTTTTTGAATCCATTACCAGAACTGATAATACAATTTATGAAATTGTTTTCAATAGAGTTATTGAAACAAATTATAATAATTTTTTCGATTATTACTCAAATAAATATCAATTAACGTATAAAACAATTGAAATTAATAACAAAAGAAAATTAATTTAAACACTTTAACAGACGGTAAGAGTTGAACAAAAATTTTAAATTAAACAAAAAATTAATAAAATTCATATTTTAGACTTATTTGTGTTTTTAGGCCCAAAACCGGCGGATGTCGTCTCCGAATACATCAGTTTTATAGGCAAACCAGCAATGCCTCCCTTCTGGGCATTAGTTTACCATCAGTGCCGGTGCTGTCCGGCACTTAAGAGTTTAACCGATCAAAAATTAATCTGGCAAAGAACTAGAGATGCTGGTATTCCCTTTGATGTGCAATGGAATGCCAAGGAGTATATGGTCGGCGCTAATGACTTTACACTAAATAATGATTGGACTGATTTGGGTAAATGGGTTGACCAACTTCATCAACTGGGTATCCACTATGTGCCTATTATTGATCCGGGTATTGATGCTTGATTGAAACCAGTTAATTTGATTTTGATTCAATAATTTATCTAGGCACTTATCTTCCATTTGATGATGGAGTTAAGCTAGATATATTTATCAAAAATTCATCCAACAGTTTACTAATTGGCAAAGTATGGAATTATAGTGGCAAAACAGTCTGGCCAGATTTTTCACATCCATCAGCCACAGAGTATTGGTTAAAACAATTTCAAGGGTTTTATAAATTAGTTGCAATCGATGGCGCCTGGAATGACATGAATGAGATTTCCAATTTTAAAGCTGGCTCAGAATCATGGATTAAAAAGTTCCGCCGATCCAGGGGGGGATCAGGGTGTGGATTTTTCCCAAAATTTTGGCCAAAAACCTAGGGGGGGATGAGGGTAGGGATTTTTCCAAAAACGCTCAAAATACCTATATATTTGTAATAAAATTTTACTTAATTTAACTGGATTTAAACTGGATTTAAACTAAATTTAGTTAATTTAACTGAATTTAAACCGGATTTAGCACCAATTTAGGGAAAATTTCCTAATTTTGGGCAAAAAACATTTTAACAAATATTTCTGATAATCGAACTTGTTAATTTATTTAGATTTAAATATTTAATTTAAAATTTAAAATTAAAACCATTTATAAATCAAATAATACTAATAATTAAATTAAGACTTAATTAGAACTATTAATATAAATGCGTTTTCCAACTAATGTTTGCAAACATTGTTGTCATAACAATATGCGTTCTCTAAACCAATCAAAACACACAAATTAAGTGTCGATTAAATACAGTATTAATCGGAAAATATAAACGAAAATCAAATCAATATTAAACTCAACATTAGTTTCGCCGCTATTTCGGTCATTCTTATCGATGGCCAACAAAACACAACTTCGCGGAAGACACACTGTCCGACCAATGGCTACGCAAAGGTCGTCCCTATCGGACAACTATCGATTATAAACGTGAGTTATATTTATATTAATTATTTTATAAATAAATTATTTATATTATAAATATTTTATCCAAAAAATATTTATTAATATGTAATTCAGTACTAATTAAGTTTAATAATATTTTACATTTTTTATATAGAGGTTTAGGAAGAGTTTTATTGAACTTAAATCTATTCTTACAGTTAGACCCGCATAAGAACAACTCAGATAAAGATAATACTGCTTAACAGTAACGGGATTTGTCTGCACATCAAAAATGTATACCATGTTAAAATTTATAATCAATAACTATGATAAATTAAATCTAATAAAATATAACTGCAAAGCATTTAATTATTATTTAAATGATATAAAATTTTTATTAGATTTTCATTTCAAAATCCATTAATACTAATATTGATTTTTATATAATATTTAAACTATTTTTAAATATTATATAAAATATAACGCAATTAACAA
>JAQFXP010002806.1:0-14057 GCA_034693685.1 Belba bartosi | reverse complement strand
AATGTACAGATTTTAAAAAATCTATACTCAAAAATATAGTATGTTATAGCTAGGTGCTTTAATGTATATGTGTTTAAGTTTAAAATTTAAAGTTTATTTTAATTTAAAGAGATATAAAAGTTTAATAAAAATAATTAATAATTATTATAAATTTAGAAATTTCTTAGAATTCGACTTTCTATAAATCAAAGAAAGTATTTAACTAGCAGTATTTAAATTGGATTTTTACTAAAATTAACTGTAATTTAGAGAAAATTGCTGAAATTTATTCTTATCTCAACAATAACGTCAAATTAAAACAATAACCAAACATTTCATTAAAGTATAATTTAGTAAATTTTAAATCTATTCAAACATCACTTTAACGCAAATTAAGTCAAAAACATCATTAAATTAATTATAATTCAATCTTATATTAAATATATTAGGAAAAGAATTTGGTATTAAATGTGATCTGAATTTGTTTAATCGGATGTATTGAGAGACCAAATATTGTGAAATGAGTTCAGAAGTATTTACAATAGAAAAAGTGAGAAACTGTTATAAATGTATACAATATATACAATAAACTTAATTCTATTTAGAAATACACTCTTAAAGCCTAATATTAAAGCAAAGATCCAAATGAAAGCCAACTTTTCTTTCCTCTACTAATGGTTATCGTTTGCGCTCTTTATTGCAATTTAACTCTTAATACAATATTTGCGTTATCTCTAGTCATATGACGACAAAAATTTTAATAAATATTTTCAGTAGTTTCCCATTTCATCAAAAATGTCACAAATTTTTAATAATTATTTTCGAATTTCATTTATTCGTCGCAAATGTTGTTTGAGTTAAGTCAACAAAATATTGTATAAGGAATCTCCAAATAGACACAAAATAAAACGCATATGAGTTGAGTCCTGAGTCCAGTGCAAACATATCAAACCCATATCGGCTCACAAACTTTTCGCTCGATATTTCGATTTTACTTCCAATCAAGTATTTTAATGTTCAATAAATAACTATTAATTTTTTTATATTAATATTAGTCAGGTATTTGCCACATTTTTGAAGACTAGTTTGCTATACTTGCCTTGTCTAACCCGGTTTAAAATTTAGCTTTGACATATTCTAAAAAAACATTTGTTAATCAATTTTATGTAAAGAAATTCATAATAACTAACAAAATTATAACGTATTATGCAGTTTCAAAGAGACTGTATTGCAGTATTGCAGGCAAACAAAGTGATACTATTAGATACAGCTTAAAAAATAACTCTAATTCTTTTAACATTAAAAAAAGTAAAAATTCTTTTAATAAATAAAATTAATTTAAAATAAAATTTGACAATTGCTCAATTAAAAAAACTATATACTGTGTTGATATATACAGTAGAATTAGTTTTTATAATTATGGATAAATTTTAAATTTTAAGAATTATTGTTTATTACTATATTTATAAATTGTATGTTTTGGTGTATAAATAAATATATAGTTATTTTATACGTTTTAGTATAAACTCAAATAAAAAATGTCTTGAGTTGAAAGCAACAAATGAATAGGATTGAATTTAGTGTAAAAAGAATCAATAGTGCATAGACTCAATTTCATTGTAGAATTCACTCAAATTAGTTAAATATTTACATTTTCTCTATAATAATATCAATATTTATTTTCGCAAATTTATTATAACTAAATGTAATATAAAAAGAAAAGCAATTTAATTATTTCAGTCATAAATAGTTTGATATTATAATAGTAATAATTTTAAAAAACAACAAAATATATACAAAATTTAGTTTTACCTAAAATAATATTATTCTTAAAAGATTACTTGTACAGTAATCTCTAATTTCTGAATATTATGTTTGTGTTTCTTGATAACTTTAAGTCAATAAATTTGTTAATTACTAAAACATATGAACTAAATTTTAAATTACATTTATATTGTTTTTAAATTAACTTTTTTATATTATCATAATGAGACAAAAAAATATAAATTTAATATTTAGTTATATTTTTTAGTTTTATGGTACAAATGATATAAAAAATGACAAAATTGTATTTTATTATGCAAATTATAATATAAAAAAGTGACACAAACAATTAAATCTATCAGAATTAAAAAGCAGATTAAATAGTTTAAAAATTATATCATTGAAAATTAATCAAAATTTTAAACAATTTGTTTAAATTTTATTTAAATTAAAATAGTAATAATTCTTATTTCGCAATTGTGTTGAGCTCAAAATTATTAACAAGATAATTACTTTAAAAACAAAAATATTAATTTTGAATTTTTTTAACAATTAAAATCTTATTTTATTAAATTTATTAAATCTAAATAATTTTTTAAATTTAGCCAGATTATTTAAAGCGTTAATTATTTTATTAAAGCGTTAAGCGTTTTAATTTAGCTGTCTGTGAGAGAGAGAGAGAGAGAGAGCAGGAGGGAGGGAGAGAGAGAGAGAGAGAGCAGGAGGGAGGGAGAGAGAGAGAGCAGGAGGGAGGGAGAGAGCAGGAGGGAGGGAGAGAGAGCAGGAGGGAGGGAGGGAGGGAGGGAGAGAGCAGGAGAGAGAGAGAGAGCAAGAGAGAGCAGAAGAGAGGAGCCATTGGAATTGTAAGGAATGGATAAAAGTAATGATTCTAAGAATGTTTTGACCAAAGAATTGGATTTACAGAACAAAAAGTAGAGTCTATTAGAAATTGATTAAAAGTATTACTTTGATGACTAAGATTAGTCTCTATTTTTGGTTTTTTAGTCTAAGTGCTTATATTCAGTAATTTTATTATAAATTATTAATAGCCTGTAATTTAAGAATTAATTTATAGTTTGCTAAAACTGTTTACATAAATAACTTATAATTAAAATAAAATTAAACTAAAGCAAATTATAAATATGTTAAAAACTTACCATAAATTGAAACTTGCAAATCGTTTTTATAGAGTTCTTTAACAACTTCTGGTTTATATTTATCTTTGAAAAGGTTTTGAAGATAAGCCGTAATATTAACAAAATTGTGTTTCATTTTCAGCAATTTCTAAGTATTTCATAACATTTAGAGTACAGTCAGTAAATCATAGCTAATGCGAGGCTTCTATTGAACAGAACTCTTGTGGCAATTGTTTGATCTGAATGCTTGCGAACGGATCTAATATATGATTTGTCTGTTCAGTATTTCTAGAGAAGTCTCTTTTCGGTAATACGTAAACAATAAAAATTTGGTTTATTTTAATCAAATTTAAAGATAAATTATTTTTAATAAATTTAAGCCAGTTACTTAAAGTCTGTTCAAATAAATTGCATAAAATTTGATAAATTTTTATTTTAAATACAAAATTATTTAAGTATAAAAAATTAATAAAAAAATAATTTTTGTAATTATTAATATAACAAAATATAGTAATTTTCGTGTTTTAATTTTTTAAAATTTGATTTTAAAATAGAAAATTAATTATTTAGATATTAATCTGTTGAGATAAAGTGCAATTCATAAACTAGAGTAAATAAATCCGGAATAGAACTTCTCTAAACGCATAACATAGCGATTGCGTACTTTAAGTCTCGATTCTTATACGAATCGCAGAATTGTTTACAAGATTTTACAACAGAATCGAAATCTAATTTATTTAACTCAAAAATTAGTAATATTAATATTAATATCGGATATTTTATTATTCAAATTGAGTTCAATATATTTATGTAAAAATTTAATTTAACTGCATATTAAAATATTACACAACATACATTGTTAAATTTAACAAATTAATTAATATGAAAAGTTTTGTGACTAATTATTTATCTTTTTATTGCTTAAAACCTAAAATATTGAGTCTTTATTAACCTAAATCCTTATATATAATCTTTCTAGCTGGTTGTTGATTATATTTTAGCTTTTCCTTGATATTACAAAATCAGACAAATATTGCAAAATAATATTTTAATCGTTAGTTAATCTTTATCATGGATTGGGAAGGGGAATTAACCAAAGATTTGGCATTTATTCCTCCCTAGCATTTGGTTTGTGGAAAGATATCCCTCGACTTTTTGCCGGACGCCGAAGGCTGCCGACAAAAATTTTGAGTTTTTTGATCAAAATTAGAACATTTTCCACAAATTAATGCTAAATTCGATTTAAATTTAGTTAAATTAACTAAATTTAGTTTGAATCCAGTTTAAAGTTATTTCAAAACTAGTTAAATTAGGTAAAATTTTATCATAAATAAATAGGGGTTTTGAGTGTTTTTAGAAAAATCTCTTCCCTGAACCCCACTAGATCGGCCAATCTTCTCGATTCCTGGTCTTAATTAATATAAACATTAAAATAAACATAATATAAAAATCTAAATATTATCGACACTTTCCTAAACATAAATGAATTCTTAGTATTTTGATAACAAATATCACACAAATACGCTATAATTAGCCACAATTTTTATGTATTTAGTATCAAATTCTCTTAAATTATTTATTGTATTTTATACTTGTGTTTCAACAATTTAGTAGCTATTTTGTTTTTGTTTTAAAATATTTAAATATAAAAAATCAGTTTGATAAAATCAATAATGTTTCTCAAATAAAATGTTTAAAAAATATATTTATTAATAACGAGATTAAATATGACATTTATATACTTATACTGTACTTGTACAAATATAAATTTTTGGCAATATTATACTGTACAGAAAACATTTTATTATCATAGCTTAGATTGTAGCTTAAATTGATTTAACTTAATTTAAATATAAATTAATTTAAAATTTAACTAAATAGATGGGTATTTATTATTTACAGATTTTAAAAACTTGATTAATGTTTTTGAAACATTTAATGCAATTATAGGTTAACTATGTAAATTTAACTGAAAATTGGGATGTTTAGTGGGTTTTGCCTTTAGTGTTTATACATAGTAATATAAGATTTACCTGTATTTATTAATCATATGCAGAGTAAAATTTACTTGTCATTTAACAAAAATAAAATGCTAATATTTTGTTCCTGGTTATTTTGAATAGTTTTTACCTTACAAAACAAACATAAAGATTAAAATCTTATTTTTAAAAATATTAACTCTATAGCCAAAAAGTCCTCTAAACACTCAATTTGAAAATAAAACTTATATATATTGCTTCAAATGTTTCAAAAACATTAATCAGGTTTTTTAAGTTTGTAAACAATAAACACACACTCATGGTAAGTTTATGCTAAAACTTAAAATTAGCAATAATAAATTATTTAAAGTTAGACTAAAGTTGATTTAAGTAATTATTAATTTAAGTAAAAATTGTTTCAAATCATAATTTTTACAAACAAAAATACAGGTATCTAATTATATTTTAATACTAACACTATGTATTGCTTGAAATGTTTATAACCTTGCTAGTCTTTATAGAGAAGATCTAGTAATTAATTTTTAATTTTGTTAATTAAATATTTAAAATCAATTTTAATACAATTTAAAAGAGCGAGGAAGAAATAATACTTTAATTATTTAAATAAGTCGTAAATGTCAAATACGTTAGACCAGGGATTGAGAAAGTCAGCCGATCCAGGGAGGGATCAGGGGAGGGATTTTTCCAAAAACGCTCAAAAAACTTATATATTTATAATTAAATTTTGTCCAATTTAACTGAATTTAAACCGAATTTATCACCGGAAAATTTTCTAATTTTGGCCAAAAAAACCAACAAATTTGCGGCCCGCCTTCGGCGGCCGGAAAAAAATCGAGGGGAGTACCTTTTCGCGGACTAAATGTTAGGAGGGAAAATAAATCCAAATTTTCAAAATCAGGGGGTTTGCCTGACCACCCTTCACAATCCCTGCGCTAGACTCAGCCGTATAATCACAAACATATAGCCAGTGATTGAAGTCTCGCAACTGATTATTGCTTTACTTTTGCATCAGTCCCACGCCATCAGACTTCTCGAAACGCTAACTGTCCACTCAATGCTCAGTCAGAACACCCGTATGTGACTGACCGTATGAACACTTACAGATAAACATGAAATTAATTTTAGATTTTAATTAAGTTAAAAGACTTATTTATTAGAATTAATTTCGATTTAGTGTTTTGTTATTGTTTAATGTAGTATAAGAAAAAATCTGTTGTAATTTATTAAACTCACAAGTTAGTGTTATTGTTTTAGATAACTAAATAAAAATCATATTGATTAAAATCATTACTTAAAATATATTTGTTTAAATAGTTTTACTATTTTACTAACTTTACAAAATCAACCAAGTAAGGATAAGGTTAGGGATTGCAATTGTTTGAAAACTAATTGCAGTATATAAATAATAATACATATATTTTTAAAATTGTGTAAGTGACAATTTACCGATAGTAATTTACACAATTAATTTTACACAATTATAAAATTTTACTGTCATTGATTAAAAAAACGTTACTTTTTTTAAGGTTTATTGTTTTATCCCAGTTAAAATGCTTAATTTATACAAAATAAACTAAAAGTAAGTCAAATTATTTAATAAAATTAGTGAAATTTATAAATTAACATCTACCATTATCATTTGAGTAATTTTCGTAGTTATTCATATTTTGATTAATACATTTCGATACTGAAATGAAGGCTTACTGAACATTAAAGAAAAAATCTGTTTATTAAATAATTTATAATAAAAGTGCTTTAAGTCAAAGGAATGTATGAAATGAGTAACAGATTTGACAGAATTCTTTTGAAGAGAATTGAAAATATTTATTACGATATAAGAAGTTACCATCATAGTTACTAACAGTGATGGCATTACATAGACTTCTTATCATCAAAACAGTATTGCATTGATTGAGCTTATGTTTCGATATGAGAATACCGTATGTGCTTGATAGTTCAATAGCTACTCAAAATTACTAATTTACTTTCATAAAAGATATTTAAATTTTTTTGCTAAAATTGTTTTTGAAATCTTTTCAAAAAATATGAAAAATTTAGAATATAAAAGATTTCTTTTTTTAAGCAAAATTATATCCTATTGTCTGCACAACATATTTAAAATAATAAATTTAATTAAATTTCTATTTATTTATTAAATATTTATTTTTGTTTTTATTTTGTAAATTAAATGTTTATTTGAAAATATTGTTTAGCATTTATATTGCTAATTGTATCAATTTTATTTGTAATAAAAAAATCCTTATTATTTACAAATTTTAATTATTTGAGAATTATATTAAAATTATTGAGTGCTTTACAAAAATAACAAATAAAATATAAAACTATTTCTGTTGTTGTTTCTAAAGTATCAATATATAAATTTTAATAAAATTAATGTTTAAAATGTTATCCTAAATAAATAAATTTAAAAATTAATAATATTTTTAGCCAAAAAATGCCCCGTCACATTAAGATTTGCCGAAAAAAATCAGGCTTGCTTATTCTTGTCGTGAACAATCTCAAGAGGATCTAAGGTTTCAATCTTTTATATAAATTATATGAATTGTTTGTCAGAAAAAACAACAAAAATGGAATTCATTTACTGTTTGTCACTTCGGCTGAATTAATCAAAATTTTGTATTTCCCGAAACCCTCTATAGAGTCAATATGATTGTTGCTCGAGTGAGACGTTTTCAATATATTATATTTATTTTGTAGTTATTTTAAGCTTTTGATCGAATATTTTGAGAACATTTTTATTTACAAAATTATTTGAAATTTACAAATAATGTAATAAAAAGGTTAGAAAAATATATATAAATATACAGTATTTGAAATAAAATAAATATCCGGAATTTGCATCTACGCCAATTCATGCCCTTTCGCATTACTCCTACGCACAGTTGCTCGTATAATTAATTTTTTGCTCAATAAGTATATAAATTTTCTTTTGTTTTAGATGTGTCTTGCAAGAGTAGGAAACCTTAAATTACTTTGCTAATTTAAATTAAAATATAAGCATTTAACTTAAATAATTAAACTTAAATTAAAAATTCCCCCTAGTCCACAATGGTTTTTTTAGCAAATTTGTCTCAAAAATTTCCTCATTGATACCCTTCTGGATTGTCCGACCTGTAACACTGCAATTAGTTCATTATTAATATCAAATACGAAAATAACTTATTAACGTATTTATTATTATTTATTTAGAATTAATTTAAATCAATTTTTTGTCGCAATTTGTTTTATATTTTGATCTCTTATTAGTTTTATTTTTCTATTTCTCAAAATACGCCGAACAGACAACTACTTTGTAATTTATAAAATTATTTCTTGAAAGTATATTTATTATTAATAAGAAATAAAATCTAAAAAATTAAAATCAGTTTAAATTTGAAAAACGATTTAAATAATTTTTACGGAAAGTTCTCTAAAACTTAAATTAGGCAATTTAATATTTCGGCAGTAATCGGCATTTTTTTCTTTTTAAACTTATGTCACATTTTAATGAGACTTTAATTTTTATCAATAAGTCAACAAAACAAAAATCAAATTTAAAATATATCAGTTTGAAATTAGAAATACTCTCTATCACTTTCCAAGAATATAAATTGCCAAATTTAGGTTTTGGACCGGATTTTTGTTGTAAATGTACTTATAAGACAAAATAAACTCAAAATTTAATTGTAAACTAATTAAAAAGTATAATTCTGTTTCTTAATATGCAAAAATTATTAAAATAATGAAATTACTTTTGAAATTACAACATTTTTGCATTAAAAGTAGGGAAGGCATTTCAAAATTTAATTTAAACGATAGTTTGGAGATAAATTGCATGCTAAATCAAAACAACTGCATTTTAAAATAAATAATATAAAAAAATAAAGTGTGCTTTTAACTTTATTCTGCATTTATTGGTTTTAAGCTGGCATTGTGAAGGGGATTCTGATTTTAAAAATTAGGATTTACCCGACCCCCTAGCATTTGGTCCACGAAAAGGTAGCCTCCTCGACTTTTTGCGGACCGCTTTTGGTGGCAGATAAATTGTTTAGATTTTTTGATAAAAATCAAGGAATTTTTTATAAATTAGTGCTAAATCCGGTTTAAATCTAGTTAAATTCGCTTCCCTCGGTTTTTGGCCAAAATTTGTGGGGGGAAATCCCTCCCTTGATCCCCCTGGATCGGCCGATCTTCTCAATCCCTAGATTTACGTTTAAAAATTTTAATATTTTATACATAATTTTTATTTAACTTTTAGTTAACTCTTGCAATTAGAATACTTATGTTGCTTACGGCGATAAGAAAAATTATTGCTATAACCGTTAAACAAAGTTAAGAATGTTTACATAAAAACGAGTCAAATACCACTCATTTATGTAAAAGTTTTTATTAATAAATTTTTTTTAGTAATAATGACGGTAATTTTTGTTCAAATTAAAAAAATGTTTTTGAGCTATAAATTGTATTTTTGTTTATAATCACTTCCCGATCTTCTGTTGAAGCCATTACCAAATTTATATATTTTAAAAATAAGATTAAATTGTTTTCTTGCAAATACCAGACATTTTGATTACTTTTTCTATTGCTATTATAAATGACTTCCAAACGTCCATAAAATATAATATGCGCAACAAAAGTTGGAAGGGTCAAAAATATAAAACAAATTATATAATAAACCGAAAATATGCATTTTTAAATTAAAATCAAAAATATTTTTAATTTTTATAATTGATTATAAAATTAATAAATTTTTAGCTTAATTCTTTCTGTTATTCAAACGCAGATGTTTGTAAATAGCCGGTTAGTAGTATATTTTAATCAATATTTTGTATTTTATTTTAATATGTATTTGTTTTTCAAGATGTTTAATACTTTAGCAATAGCATTACAAATAATTACATTACTATATTATACATATTTAATTCGTGTAAAAATAAAAAATTATTTAAAAGTACCCAAGAAAAATCCAAATAATTGTTAAAAATAGATTTATTTTATTTAATAATTGCAAAAATTTAACTTATTATCAAAGTTCAAAATGTTTGAATATTTATTATTTTTTATCTTTTTCTATTGAAGTAAAATTTTCAAAAATTGAAAACATGAAAACCATTTCAAATAAAAAATTCTTTAAATTACTTTTTACGAAATAGCTCAATGAATCTAATTATGAATTATTCAGTTTAATTTGGCAAAATTTTTGAAACTGCCATCCTCTTTAACAGCAGTAATAAATTTATTAACCCGGTAAACAAGAAAAGTATTCTAATTGCCATTTCTATATTTCAAAACTCGAGACATTTTTTTATTTTATTTAGTGTTTGTCTCAATTTTTTGACTAATGTAATCGCAGCTATTATGAGATGAATTGAAAATATGTTTTTTCTCATTCGTCGCAAACCTACCATAGCTTACGTAAATAAATTAACTAAATATATGTCTTACTAGGCTTGACCAACAGTGGCTTTTTCTGTGATATTCTATATTGCATATCCCAAGCAATTTTTACATAAAAATAATTACTACAATTTTTAAAAATTTAAATCAAAAATGATAAAGTTAAAAAAAATAATATTGAAAATAATATTTAAAAATAACAAAAATTGAAAATTAAAAATAATGTCGAAAATCATATTTCAAATTTTTTTTTTTAAATGTCAAAAATATTAAAGTTAAAAATACCATTTAACCATATTCGATATAATAATTTTTAATTATTGTATTTTTACGTTATTTTTAACTTTATTATCTACTTTACCATTTCTAAAATTATTTTTGATAAAATTTTAAAAATATTATTTTCTACATTTAGTAAAAATTTAAAAATTATTTTTAAGAAAAAAATGTTTTTATAATGGATTATTATATAAAAAGCAGAAGTTGGTCAGTCCTAGTCATAACTTTTTATTGCATATCAATTGCATTAAATAGTCGTAATTTTTGTCTACATTTTGCGGCAAAATTTCATCTCTTAATAGATAATCTGAACAAAACAATTATAAACAAAAAACTATTTGATTTTTAATTTTTTGTCTTTCTCTCAATTGATAGTTAAATATTTAAACTAAATAATAAAATTAAAATATTAATTAAAATATAATTTAAAATTTATTAAAAAACTTAGCGAAAAGTTGTTTGTTTTAAGAGATGAGTTGCAAATCACTGACTTGTTGTTAAACAATCATTGATTGTGTTTAAATGGCAATTGATTTAATTAATTAATTTAGTGCAATCAAGAGGCCAATAGTTGTGTTACGATTTGTGATTAAATTGGTTTGATTTCAATTGTTATTTATTTTGTAAATTTGTGTTTAGTTTTAATTCATCTCTAAATACATTATCTCATAACAACTGCGTTTATAATAATTTGACAAAATTTCTTAAATTTGTTAAAAATTTTAAAATGCTTTGAATTATTTAATAAATTTGTTAACAACAAAAAATTATTTTAATATAAAAGCTTAAATATCAAAATCAAATGTATTTTTAAAGAATTTCATTTAAATATTAGAAATAAAATATATTATATATTATTTAAGAATTGTAAAAAAGTAAAAAACACTTATCTCTTACATAATAAAATAAAATAACAAATATGAAAAAATGCATAATTATTTTATATTAACATTTTTCTTAAAAACTTTAATTTTTACTAAAAGCATATTTTAAAATTTTATTTGTATTATATTTTATTATAATAAATAATTTAATTAAACCAACTAAATAATATTAATATAAATTCTAATACTAATTTTAATATTTAAATTAATACTGTTCAAATTTTAGATGTTTTAAAACATTAATTATTTGTTTTCAAACTTAAAGCGTAAATGTATTTTTTAATTAAAATTTTTAAATGTTACATATATTTTGAAAATTATATAAATATAAATTATACATATTTTCTCAGTTTAATTTTATTTTATATAATCAGAACTAAGATTTAAAAATTTCAATAGCTTTAAACTTTCTAGAATGAATATATTAAATATAATAATTGTATATGTTAGTATATTGTAAGTAATTTAATAATTTATTGAATTAAATAAGAATATATCTATTAATTATGTTATAAATAGTATAGTATAATTCTTTTAATTATGATAATAGAGTGCTAATAATATTAATTGAATTTATATATTTTTATACATTAATGTAATTTAGCATATAATGAGAATGCCATAGAGGAAAATTTCCCTAGAAACTACTTGGAAATTTTTAATTTTAAAACAGACTTTAAAACCCAACGGCAGCTGAAGACCCGACAAATCGATCAATTGCGATAAAAAAAACTTATTTAAATTATTTTTAAATTTTATTTCATTTATATAATTATTTAAAACCTAAAATACTTTTTTCACTTTATTTGCATATTTTAATTGTATTAAACAATAATTTTGAATTTTAAACTGAAGTCTAAGCACTAAACATAATAATTATTTCTAATATTTTCTAAAACTAAATAAAATTTTAAAGTTTTATAAATAATTTTGTATAGTTTAAATTCAAGTTTTAAAGTAATTTTTGATAATTTATTTGTTTAATGTGTATTTGGCTTTAATTGAAACCTAATTGTGTGCTATACATGCCGTCCGATTTGTGAGCCGACAGTTGCCATAGCAACTCAATTGACAGCTTATCGGACAATTGGACGGAACCGCCAAAAGCGATTGGTGTCAGTCTTGACTTCGGTAATGACTATACTTTGAAGAAATAGACGATTTATAGACTTTTTCAAAAGTAGATGGCTTACAATTCTGGCAATGAAAAAACAAAAATTACCGTAATCCCTTACAGTTTTAAAACATGTTTTTATAAGGTGAGTTTGGGCTTCATGTTCTTATACACCGAGGTATAAGAAGATTTTCTTAAAAATGTGAATAAAAACTAGTATTTAATCATAAGTTTAAAGCAAATATTTTTGATAATAATGATAAACTTTAAAGTTCAATTAACTAGTGGCTTCAAAAATCGGTTGTTTAATATTGTAAAGTTTTTAAGCTAAATTAAAGTTTAAAAAGAAAATTTATTTAATTTTTTTTATTTAATGGTTACCATTAATTAATTTAGTATATTAAAATTTATTTTATTTAAACGAATTACCAAGATATTAATGTTTAAGGAAGAATATGTCTATCAGCTCTTTGGCAGTTTTCTAAAATGCATTCTAAACACATCAGTTATTGCGCGTTCAGAACACAACAAACTTATGAAAGTGTTTGCATTAATTGTAATTTAATAAATATTAACCCTCTTAAAGTTCACCCAACCTTCCAAATCAAAGTATTTAAGAATAAATAGATTATGGAATTATGAGTATTTTGATATATAATATGTTTAGCTTAACAACTAATGAAATATTTAAAATTTTATTTTATTTTGCATTCTATTTTCTCATTTTTATGCATTATACTGTATATACTGTACTTATTTTGTATTTTAAATTATGTTCAATTATGTAAACGACTAATTATTTTTAGCTGAGGCGAATGGCGCAGTGGTATTGCGTCCGTTCTTTAAACCTTAGTTAGTGAGTTCAAGCCTCGATTGTAGTAAGAACTTTTTCAAAAAAAAGTTTTAGATATTATTTGTGGCAATACGATTACGGACCTTAGCAAAAGGCCGTCTACTGGTAGTGTGCGATAGCTTAATAATTATTAATTCACTAGCTATAACTTATACGGAGTGTGTGTATTTCAGGTTTGCGCTTATAAAACTGTGATACTATCAAGAGACTTATTATACCTAGCGCTGAATTGATGATTCCTAACCTCACTATGGGTTTTGCAGAAAGAAAAAATTTGGCCTATGAGTAGTTAATCGTTTTGTTTTAATTATATTTAAAGTGAGATTTTTAAAATATTAATGATAAAAATTTAAACCATTTATAAATTTAAATAAATGAAAATAAAATAATACATATATAGTATAATTTAATGTTTATTCAAGAATCACGGCTACAAATATTTACGGAACATTGTGGAAATTAATTATTATTAAAATTTAGAATTCACTTGAAATATAACATTATAATATGCAAATGTATTATATATTATTATTTCTAATTTTTTATACTGTATTTAAACATTAAATTTACAAAATATATTATATCTTATATTTTATATAAAATGTTTGAATAATTATATTAAATTCATTTGCTAATAAATATTATTTTTGT
>JAQFXP010002805.1:0-14059 GCA_034693685.1 Belba bartosi | reverse complement strand
CGTAGAGACGGCCGATGCGTACGCCCACCACCGCCTCGACCGCCTCCACCGATGTGTAAAAAAATGTCCGAAGAGTTTAGATCATGCGGTGATCGGTGTTGGGAGTCCTGTCGGTCTATATTCAGACCCGGAATGTGCCGAAGACATAGTCGAAAGTGTCAAGTTGGTTGTTTCTGTAAAAAAGGAACATTTAGAAATCACCAAGGCGATTGTGTACCCGCAGGAGTTTGTTTAGCCCCTCCTCGACCTCAACCTCTACCCAAGTGTAGAAGATTCGAAAGAAGGCTGTCCTGTGGCAGCCCTTGTATGGAGTCGTTGTACAACAAATTAAAATTAATTACTTGTAATCCTGGAAAATGTTATCCAGGATGTTATTGTCTACCTGGCTTATTTAGAAACAAAAACGGCAGGTGTGTACACCCGCCCCCTCCCCGTAGACCGCCTCCTATGTGCAAAAAAATGTCAGAAGTATTCAGGACTTGTGGTAACCGGTGTTGGGAGTCCTGTCGGTCTATATTCAGACCTGGAATGTGTAGAAGGCATAGTCGAAAGTGTCAAGTTGGTTGCTTTTGTAAAAAGGGCACATTTAGAAATCACCAAGGTGATTGTGTACCCGCAGGAGTTTGTTTAGCCCCTCCTCGACCTCGACCTCTACCCAAATGTAGAAGATTCGAAAGACGACTTTCCTGTGGCAGCCCTTGTATGGAATCATTGTATAACAAATTGAAATTGGTAACTTGTAATCCTGGAAAATGTTATCCAGGATGTTATTGTCTACCTGGTTTATTTAGACGTAGAGATGGCCGATGCGTTCGTCCTCCCCCTCCCAGGCCATCACCACCTATGTGTAGAAAAATGTCCGAAGAATTCAGGACTTGTGGTAACCGGTGTTGGGAGTCCTGTCGGTCTATATTCAGACCAGGAATGTGCAGAAAACATAGGCGAAAGTGTCAAGTTGGTTGTTTCTGTAAAAAAGGAACATTTAGAAATCATCAAGGTGATTGTGTGCCCGCAGGGGTTTGTTTAGCCCCTCCTCGACCTCGACCATTACCCAAGTGTAGAAGATTTGAAAGACGACTTTCCTGTGGCAGCCCTTGTATGGAATCATTGTATAACAAATTGAAATTGGTAACTTGTAATCCTGGAAAATGTTATCCAGGATGTTATTGTTTGCCCGGGTTATTTAGAAACAAAAACGGCAGGTGTGTACGACCGCCCTCTCCACGCAGACCGCCTCCTATGTGTAAAAAAATGTCCGAAGAATTTAGGACTTGTGGTGATCGGTGTTGGGAGTCCTGTCGGTCCATATTCAGACCCGGAATGTGCCGAAGACATAGTCGAAAGTGTCAAGTTGGTTGTTTCTGTAAAAAAGGAACATTTAGAAATCACCAAGGCGATTGTGTACCCGCAGGAGTTTGTTTAGCCCCTCCTCGACCTCGACCTCTACCCAAGTGTAGAAGATTCGAAAGAAAGCTGTCCTGTGGCAGCCCTTGTATGGAGTCGTTGTATAACAAATTGAAATTGGTAACTTGTAATCCTCGGCAATGTTATCCTGGATGTTATTGTCTACCTGGTATATTTAGACGTAAAGACGGCCGGTGTGTACGCCCACCTTCTCCTCGACCGCCACCACCTATGTGTAGAAAAATGTCCGAAGAATTTAGATCATGCGGTGACCGATGTTGGGAGTCCTGTCGATCTATATTTAGGCCAGGAATGTGTAGAAGGCATAGCCGAAAGTGTCAAGTTGGTTGCTTTTGCAAAAAGGGAACATTTAGAAATCACCAAGGTGATTGTGTACCCGCAGGAGTTTGTTTAGCCCCTCCTCGACCTCGATCTCTACCCAAGTGTAGAAGATTCGAAAGAATGCTGTCCTGTGGCAGCCCTTGTATGGAGTCGTTGTACAACAAATTGAAATTGGTAACTTGTAATCCCCGGCAATGTTATCCAGGATGCTATTGCTTACCTGGTCTATTTAGACGTAAAGATGGCCGTTGCGTACCCCCTCCCCCTCCCAAACCATCACCACCTATGTGTAGAAAAATGTCTGAAGAATTCAGGACTTGTGGTGACCGGTGTTGGGAGTCCTGTCGATCTATATTCAGACCCGGAATGTGCCGAAGACATAGTCGAAAGTGTCAAGTTGGTTGTTTCTGTAAAAAGGGCACATTTAGAAATCACCAAGGCGATTGTGTGCCCCCAGGAGTTTGTTTAGCCCCTCCTCGACCTCGACCATTACCCAAATGTAGAAGATTCGAAAGACGACTTTCCTGTGGCAGCCCTTGTATGGAGTCGTTGTACAACAAATTAAAATTAATTACTTGTAATCCTGGAAAATGTTATCCAGGATGTTATTGTCTACCTGGCTTATTTAGACGTAGAGATGGTAGATGCGTACGCCCTCCCCCACCCCGTCCACCGCTACCGATGTGTAGAAAAATGTCCGAAGAATTTAGGACTTGTGGTAACCGGTGTTGGGAGTCCTGTCGGTCTATATTTAGGCCCGGAATGTGTCGAAGAAGGCGCCAAATGTGCGAAATCGGCTGCTTTTGCAAACTCGGAACTTATAGAACTCGCCAGGGTGATTGTGTACTCCCTGGAGTTTGTCCAGCTCCTCCCCGACCTCCACCTCCTACAACAACCACTGGATGTCCGACTACTACTCCCACTACGACTACTGGATGTGCGACTACTACAACACCTCGGCCTCCACCCAGGTGTAGACGATTTGAGAGACTACTCTCCTGTGGCAGCCCTTGTATGGAGTCATTGTATAACAAATTGAAATTGGTAACTTGTAATCCCCGGCAATGTCTACCTGGATGTTATTGTCTACCTGGATTGTTCAGACGTAGAGACGGCCGATGCGTACGCCCACCACCGCCTCGACCGCCTCCACCGATGTGTAAAAAAATGTCCGAAGAGTTCACTTGTGGTAATCGTTGCTTAGAGTCTTGTCGTTCCATATTTTATCCGTATATGTGCCGACACAGTAGACACAGGCCTTGTCAGCCCGGGTGCTTCTGCAAAGCCGGAACATTTAGAACACACCAAGGTGATTGCGTGCCACCAGGTGTTTGTTTAGCTCCACTTCGACCCCCGCCTCCCACAACAACTGGCTGTCCCACAACAACTACTACTACAACTAGTTGTCCGACAGTTGTCAATCAGCGTAACAACCATTGGTCGGAATATTACTCGAATTGATTTTTGGAATTTTTGTTATAATTTTTTATTTTTTAAATATTTATTTATTTTAATAAAAATTTTTAATCTAGTGTTTAAATTGTTTACTAGTTTTTGTTTTGTTTTGTTTAGTTTTTCAAAATTTAATTTTTTATTTTAATATTTTTAAAATATAAATTTGAAAATACATTTGTCGTAATCTGTTTAACAGGAAATTATCAAACATTTAATTAATAAAATTCCAATTATGTGAATGTTGTAAATGTAAAACATATGGACGTGAAGAACAGTGTCTATACAAAGTGTCTTTCAATCAATTAGTTTATAATGAAATACATTCTTTTCATATTAATTATTAATACATTATTATTAATCCAAACAGTATTTTCGCGTAAGTATTCGGATTTAAATAATTAATACCAAGACAAAACTGACATAAAGCTCAATTTTTATAACAGAATATAATTACGACAGACATATAGACGAAGATTACGATCCGTATAATGCTGTCAATTATGAACTTGACGATAGAGACTATAGACCACCTAGAGACTATAGAACGTTCCGAGACTATAGAACGCCAAGACTAGGGCCACTTCGATATTTTGCTGGCTCCAATTTAGTCGCTAATGGAAAAACAAATAGCACAGACCATATAGATTCAAAAACATGCGGCAAATTTGAAAAGTGAGATTGATTAATTTGAAATTTATTTAATAATATTTGACAAAAACTTTTATTGAAAATCTATTAATATAACATTGTTTTAATAGATTCAAAAAATGTGGTTGCCACTGTTCGGAAATGTGCGATAACAGAAATAAACCTGGTGTTTGCCCTAAAGACACAAACGAGTATGGATGTTTCTGTATAAAAGGATTTTTTAGGTAGTGGTTAATTAACTCACTTAAACATTAGAAACACTTTATATAAACAATGCAAACAATTAACAATTGATTTGATTAAATAGAACCCAAACGGGTGAGTGTGTGCCCGAAGACCACTGCGATGAGCCATTAGCCCGACCTAATCAACATCAATCAAAAAAACAAAAACCTTGTGGTTCTTTCGAAAAAGTATTCAAGCAAAAATTTTTATTTTAATTAATTAAATTTTGATTATTATTTCATAGTATTTACATTGCGGTTACAAATGTAGCGAATCATTAGAAAATTACAAAAACCCAACCGCCTGTCCGCATAGCACCGACTGTTCTAATGGCTGTTTCTGCATTGATGGCTTCTATAGGAATAAAAAGGGAGAATGTGAGCCACCCCCACTTGGGCACGGAAAGGACAAGCTAGATACTAATCACAAATGTTCAGACAAACGCGAGAAGTTTGACGACTGCGGTAGTAAATGCCGAGAGTCCTGTGATTTTATCGAGAATCCAACCTTATGTATTGAGTTTACCCCAGACAAGTGCTTTGTGGGTTGTGTATGTAAGCAAGACCATTTTAGAAATGCAAAAGGAATTTGCGTACCAGAATCGGAGTGTAATTATTTTTAAAAATTTATTTTACATTCAATTTCTATTTATAAAAATTGTGTTTACATTTAGGTCCGACCGAAGATTGGCCAGGGCAGAAAAAACTAGGACATCCGGCCAAATGCAAAGCAAATGAAGAATTTAATGTTATTATATTTATTAATTAATATTTTTCAATAATTGTCAATTTAATAAATCAATTGTCAATTTCAGAAATGCGGAAATAAATGCCTAAAATCGTGCGATACTATTGATAGTCCGGCGATCTGTAAATCGTCCATGGCCAATCAGTAATTTATTTAATTCAATAATTTGTTTATTATTTTATTCAGTTTTGAAATATTTGTTTAAACTTACTTTAATATAAATTTCAATTTTATATTTGTTAGATGTGACCAAGGCTGTTTTTGTAAAGAAGGATTTTATAGAAATAAAAGAGCTGTTTGTGTGCCTAAACATCAATGTATGACAACAATAATCATTATAAATACGAAAATTTAAATTTAAAACAAATTTTTAATTTTAATTGTGTCTAGGTGATCATGATGCAGAATTAACCATACCAACCTCGAGCAGTCAAGGGCCGCCTAGAATTTCGCATGACACTTCACATACAAAATTTCCGAATTTTCCTAAATTTCCGGATTTTCCAAAAATACCCTCGATGAAAGAGGCAGATAATGATGACGAAGTAGAATCGCCAAGCACTCGAGCAATTAAACATCCAACTCTTCCTAAATTTCCAAAGTCTCCGGAAGAGCCGACAATGCAAATAGAAAATAATGACGAAGAAAATGAGCCACGCGTTAGAAGAACCCGACGTAATAATCCGGAAAATAACGAACCGGATCAAGATGACGAACTTGCCAGCAAACCTTCTAATTCTGTTGTGGAGGGCGGCCCAGATAGTGACAGGACAAGAGAACCCAATGTCAACATTAATAGACCATACACGTGTATACGAGAACATGAAATGTATCAGGTTAGTTGTAATTGTGTTATAATTAAAATATTTGTATAATAATTGTAAATTAAATGATAGCAATGCGGCGATAGATGTTTGGAATCATTAGAAAGTGCCACAAACCCAATGTTCTGTCCAAAACAGAGCAAGTGTATAGCTGGCTGCTTTTGTATTGATGGCTACAATAGGAACAGCACAGGTGTATGTGTAGTGCCACCGGCCAATGCCAATGCCAATGCGCCCGTAATGAGAAGGCAACAAATGATTGCCGAAAAGGAAAACAACGGAATTAATTGTCCTATAAATCAAGAATATAGGTTTGGAATATATCTAAAGGATTTATATAAATAGATTAAAATAATTAATATTTTAAATGTAATGTGAAAATGATGCTTAATTTTGCCAGAGTACATTATGGCTGTGTCTGCGTTCGTGGTTATATTAAAAATAATTATGGAATATGTGTCATGTCAATTGCCACCACCACCAATTGCTTAACACCTACCTGTCCTGAGAATGAACATTACAGGTAATACTCGAATTGATTTTAAGGCTTTTGTTATTGTTTTTAATTAATACGTTCAGTGAATGTGGAAACAAATGTATGGAATCGTTGGAGAATATTGACGACCAATCGGTTTGTGATCGAAATTTCTGTAATATTGGCTGCTTTTGTGATGAGGGGCTCCTAAGAGACAGTGAAGGAGTATGTGTTCCACCACCACCTAAGACTGAATGTGTCACCACTACCACTCCCTGTGCTCCAACTCCAGAGCCCTGTCCTGAGAACGAGTCAATGACTGAGTGCGGAAATCGGTGTTTGGAATCAATCGAAAACATAGACAATCCGTCCGTCTGTGACCCGAATGTGTGCCAAAGCGGGTGTTTCTGTGAAAATGGATTGAAGCGAAACAGAGAAGGCGTTTGCGTTCGACCGCCGCCTAAATGTCCACAATATGAGACGTACTCTGATTGTGGCAATAGGTGTATGGAATCAATTAATTTCTTTTATGAATCAATTCCTTGTAATCGATATAAGTGTAATGTCGGCTGCTTTTGCATATCTGGCCGCTTTCGAAACCGAGAGGGCAGGTGTGTTGTGCCGCCCCCTCCCACCACCACTGCATGTGCAAAACCTCCGCCCACTTGTGCCCAGAATGAGATATATAGTGAATGTGGGAACAGATGTATGGAATCGCTGGAGAATATTGACGACCAATCAGTTTGTGATCGAAATTTTTGCAGTATTGGCTGCTTTTGTGAACCGGGGCTGTTCCGAGACAGTGAAGGCGCTTGTGTTCCACCACCGCCTAAATGCGTCACCACTACCACTCCCTGTGCTCCAACTCCGGAGCCCTGTTCTGAGAACGAGTCGATGACTGAGTGCGGAAATCGGTGTTTGGAATCAATTGAAAATATAGACAACCCTTCCGTCTGTGACCCGAATGTGTGTCAAAGCGGGTGTTTCTGTGAGAATGGATTAAAGC
This sequence comes from Belba bartosi, assembly GCA_034693685.1. Classification (NCBI taxonomy): domain Eukaryota; kingdom Metazoa; phylum Arthropoda; class Arachnida; order Sarcoptiformes; family Damaeidae; genus Belba; species Belba bartosi. The sequence continues at coordinate 6,933 of JAQFXP010002805.1, read as the reverse complement.
GAAACACAAAAGGTGTTTGCGTTCGACCGCCGCCTAAATGCCCACTATATGAGACTTTTAGGTAATTTTTGGTTTTTAAACATTATAATTAGTAGTAAATTAGACAAGAACATTATTTTTCAAATTTTATATTAATCAATTGAAAATCAAGATGCTCAACTTTGGCTAAAATTAGCATGCTTTGAGAATAGTATTGAACACATAGGTCATATGAAAAAATATAAAGTTTAATATTACAATATTTTTCAACTAGTAAATATATGCAAATTTTTATTTAAGTAATGCTTTTTCTTATCTTATCTAATCTTTATTAATATTATGTTTAATGAATAATTTTTAGTTAATTAAGAAGTAGTATAAACTTTGCAAGAACATAATTGTTTTTTAATTTGATATTTAATTGACATTTAAATATAATCGCTAATTGAAAATATGAGTAGAGGTAAACTTTACAACTAATTATTTAATTAATAATTTTAATTAAAATAATAATTTCAAATACAAATTATAAAATGACAAAATATTTCTAAAGTTAATTATAAAAAACCTTGAAACTCTGTCGAAAGCAATGTTTGTGCAGTTTTTTGTTACAAAAATATAATAATTGATTTATTTTGAAAAAATTTTAATTAAACAGCGATTGCGGTAATCGATGTATGGAATCAATCGAAAACTTTTATCATTCAACAGCTTGTAATGCAGTTGCCTGCAGTGTCGGCTGCTTTTGCATACCCGGCCGCTTTAGGGATATGAACGGCAAATGTGTTATACCACCGCCACCGACAACAACAGCATGTGCTAAGCCAACTGAGCCGCCCTGTCCGGAGAACGAGGAACGCATCGACGAATGCGGCAATAGGTGTTTGGAATCAATAGAAAGCATAACTAACCCCTCTCTGTGCCGAAGGCGTTGTGACTCCGGCTGCTTCTGTGTTGATAGTTATTTTAGAGATAACACTGGCATATGTGTAATACCACCCAAACTCCAGTGCACAACACCCCCACCTCCTACTTGTCGCGAGGATGAGGTATATAGTGAATGCGGCAATAGATGTATGGAATCGTTGGATAATATTTACGACCAATCGGTTTGTGATCGCAATCATTGCAGTATTGGCTGCTTTTGTGAACCGGGTTTGTTCCGAAACAGTAGAGGCATTTGTGTTCCACCACCGCCACCGACCACCACTACTACTCCCTGTCCTGCATATGAAGCGATGAGTAATTGTGGAAATCGATGTTTGGAATCAATTGAAAACATTATCGACCCGTCGGTGTGCCGCCGGCAGTGCCAAACCGGCTGTTTCTGTATTGACAATTACTTTAGAGACAACTCTGGTCTTTGCACAATACCACCGAAAGTCAAGTGCACAACACCCGCACCGCCTACTTGTCCCGAGTTTGAAGCATTTAGCGAATGCGGCAATCGGTGTATGGAATCGTTGGACAATAGGTTATTCAAACGAGTCGTTTGTGAACCAAACCATTGGTTAGTAATTAATCGAAAGCTACGATTAAACAAATTACTCATATTTTATATTTCCAATTAGTGACGTCGGCTGCTTCTGTCTGCCTGAGCTGTTCCGTAACAAAAATGGCTTTTGTGTTAAACCCCCGCCTCCTTGTGGACCAAGGGAAGTTTATGTGTGAGATGACTTAAATTAATAAATTTAAGATAAAATATTGTAAACAAATTAAAGATTAATATAAATTAAACAAAACTTAATATAATTTCATAGCGAATGTGGCAATAGATGTATGGAATCATTGCATGAATTCCTTTCGGAAACGCACTGCAATCCCAATCTGTGCAGCACCGGATGCTTTTGTAGAAAAGGCTATTACAGAGCTGATACCGGGCGCTGTGTTGTGCCGCCACCGCCCACTACAACCACTCCTTGTCCTCAATGTCCGAATAACGAAGAGTGGAGTGAATGCGGGAACAGATGTTTAGAGTCTATAGAAAGTCTTGAGAACCCGTCTGCCTGTCCTAGAAACGCTCCATGTACACCCGGGTGCTATTGTCTAATTGGTCAGTTTAGAGATAGTGAGGGCGCATGTGTAGACCCGCCGCCCCCGACCACCACTCACTGTCCGGCGCCGACTAGACCTCAATGTCCGGCCGGTGAAGAGTACCGCCAATGTAGCAGTCGCTGCGCCGAAAGCTGTGCTAATTGTGACGACCCGTCGCTGTGTTCCGAATTGGAGCCGTGCCACCCAGGCTGCTTTTGTATTGAGGGAGAGTATAGAAACAAAAGAGGGCTGTGTGTGCCCAGAACAAGCTGCGAGGCCAACGGTTTGCGGCCATTGACTCCCAAACCCAAACAACATATTACTTGCGGTTCAAATGAGGTAATGAAACAATAATTTCTATAATAATAATCAATTTTAACAATTTGTTTTGATTAGGAATACGACAGCTGTGGCACACATTGCGGACAACACTGTCCAAACTTGGAGCCCAAGTATGAGAACTCGGAAGAGTGTACGAACCCGAAGTGTGCGGCCGATTGCTTCTGTATTCAGGGCTACTATAGAAATGAACACAACTTATGCGTTCAGATCAAAGATTGTGATTCAGCTAAAGAGCACAGGAGTTGTGGCAAAAATGAAGAGTATAGCGATTGCGGCAATGAATGCGGCAAAACATGCGCTGACTTCGGCTCTAATAAAATGTGTTCGCATCAGTGTAAACAAGGATGTTTTTGCAGGAAAGGTGAATATTAAATTTTTACTAAATTTATTTTGCACTTGATAGTGGTTAACAATCCTTGAGGCAAATAACTTTTTTTTTATTTAAATAGTAATTAAGTTTTTTGTCATTTTTTAGTAGTTATTTAATTTGTTATTAAAATTGAACATTTGATTCACTCTCTTCTCTATTTGATAGGCTATATGCGCTCTGATTACGGATTGTGTGTTTTGCCTAAGGATTGTTAGCCCGAAATGACATTTTCAAAAGACTCGATTTATTAAACAAAACACAAATTCAAGATAAATTACCAAGCCAACATCAAATTATATTATGTTTTAGTCGAATTGCTTAATAAATATAAATAATAAATAAATTGATTAATTGTTTAATGTAAAAATATAATAAAAGAATAATTTATTTAAACAAATCAATAAGCAATTAATTTAAAAATATACATGCTATATAAAATAAATTTTAAAAAACGTTATTTTTAGATTATTTAAGAGATATTGACTTCAAGTGTGTTCGACCGAACAAATGCCAAAATAGATATATAGACAAACCGGAACCGATAGAAGTAGAAACCGAACGCCAAGTATACACAACCCGTAAGCGCAGACATAGAACCAGTGCTAAACCAGGCGTCGATGAAGAGCCGGAAAAGATTGTGACGATTAGACCAACGTTTAAATGCGGCCGAAATGAGCACTGGAGTGAGTGCGGCTCAGTCTGTGGCCAGTCGTGCAAACTGTTCAGCAACAGTTCGAATGAACAGTCCTGTCCACCCGAGTGCACACCGGGTTGCTTTTGTAATGAAAATCTCTATAGGAATGAAGAAAATGCTTGTGTGCCTCAGGAACAGGTCAACTGATTGAAATTAATTTTACATTGCTCAATTATATTTTTTATTTTTGAATTTCAAATTCTAATATTTAGTGCGTTTGCAAACTTCGACCACAAGAATGCAAAGACGATAATGAAGAGTATTTTTGGTGAAATTATAGTTTTATTTATTATAACAAAATAAAAATAATAAATTTAGCATGATAAACATTTCAAAAATACTATTTTTAAAGGTGTTACAATGAATGTGGCCGAACCTGCCGTGACTATAAGCAAGGACCAACTGCTAAATGCAAGGACATGTGTAGCAGGGGCTGTTTTTGCAATGATGGTATTAATTCTTAACAAATAGATAATTTGAAAAAAATTATTTAAATCGAAATAAATTTAAACAAAAGGTTTAATCCGAAACGAAGACGGGATATGTGTTCGGCCAGAAGTTTGCAATTTATCGAAAAACAAAATCCGATGTAAACCCAATGAAGTTCGCAAATAATTAAATATATTTTTAATTAAATATCTAATAATTTAGTAAAATTTACCCAAATTTCAGGCCTATTATGACTGCGGCTCAGAATGCGGCCATCGATGCAGTGATATCAATATATCCGTCAATGAACTGAAATGTTATCAATGCACAGGTAGGCAAACACTCGGAATAAATTGATTATTTGGTTTAAAACAATTTTTTCGATAATAGGCGGCTGTTATTGTGCGAAAGGTTTATATCGAACTGAAAGTGGAGAATGTGTTCCGAAAAATAAATGTTTTGAAACAAATAGTTTGTCTTTACATCAAACCAAATGTGAGGAAAACGAGGTTTACATGACTTGTGGTAACCTCTGCACTGAAAGCTGTGAAAATGCCAAACGAGTGGACAGTGTGGAGAACTGTCCGCTCACTTGCGAAAAGGGCTGTATCTGTCGGAAGGGCTATAAGAGAAACAAAGCGGGAATTTGTGTTCTGGAGAACCGATGTAATGACAAACCTGAGTGCAAAGGCCCGAACGAACGCTATTCTGATTGCGGCACAGATTGTGGCCATCGATGCAATGATCTGATTAAAGCCAACCTTCAGTGTCCGCTCAGTTGCGGCATCGGTTGTTTTTGCCAAGATGACTATTATAGGGACCAAAATGGTGTTTGCATACCTCAAGAAAAATGTGTTCCTGATCCTATTGAGTGTCCCGACAATGAGATCTATAGGTATTGACAGCAAATTATTAATAATTAATAGTTTTGTCCTGGTTCCATTACCCAAAGATTAAAATCTAAAATAATGTTAATTATCACTTAATTTAATTTCCAAAACAGAAAATGTGGCCAACATTGTGGTGAGTCGTGTGAAGACCTGCTCAACCCAGTCGATTGTCCCAAGAAGTGTGAAGCGGATTGTTTTTGTCAGAAGGACTTATATCGAGGCAATGACGGCATTTGTGTGAATAAAACTGCCTGTAATTTGCCGACCAGTCTATTGCCCAAACATACCTGTGCTCACAATGAAGAGTACAAATGTTCGGATAAATGCAGCGAATCTTGTGAAGACAGAACTGACTGTAAAAATAAGTGCATAAACGGCTGTTATTGTGTCGATGGTACTTGTTAGAATTTTATTCAATTTTTAATTTAGTTAATTAGTTGAATAATTCAATAAACTTTTTGTCTAAATTGTTTGACAGGACATCTACGACACCAGTCAGGCCAGTGTGTGCCCGATGACCAGTGTAAGCAAATGAGCCAATGCATGCAATGCCAGCAAAACGAATATTTTAGGTAAAGTTCAATTAATTTGTTGTTTTTAGTTTTGAATTTCAAATTAAAACTCAAAAATCTTTTTGAAAGTAATTGTGGAACGGATTGCGGAAACTATTGTTCAGATTTGACAACAAATATAATTGATAAGTGCGATAAAGATGCTTGCTTCATTGGTTGCTATTGTAAATACGGCTTTCGTCGAAATGAACTTGGCAAATGTGTTACTCAGGATAATTGTTTTAAGAGATGAAATAACTACAATTAAAAATGTGTTTAACTTATTTTTATTTTTTTCAATTACCGTTAATATAGAAACATTTTTAAAAATTTTGAATTACTGTAAAATAAATTATTTTTAATAATTAATTATTAAAGATAAAAACCACAAAAAGATTGAAAACAATTTTAAAAATGAATTAATGACATTTGTTCCTATTTTTTATCTATTAGTTCAATAATTATTTTAAATTATCTAAACATTTCTTCAATAGTTTTCTTCAGCTGTTGTTTCTGCTCTTCAATAGCATTCGAGTCATTAGTTTCCGATCGAATCAATTCCAAAGTCTTCTCCAATTCGGTGTCAATTCTTCTTCTCTTGATTCGACTCAAATCACTAATATTTTCAACTCTTTTCTTAACTTCGAAGTAATAACTCTCCAAATCATTGATCGCTTTCTTTGTTTTCGCAAAACTTAATTCCTTTTGTCTAAACATTTCCTCTAATTTCATAACTAATTCTCTTTCGCTCTTAATCTGACTCTCAGTTAATCCGATCTTCTGTTCAGTCATTTCAACTTCTTTTGTGTATTTTTTATATTCGGTCTTAACACTAGTCTTCACTACAATATCTCCGATTCCATTGAATTCATAACATATATCCAAATCATACCAATTATAAGTTTGATATCTAGACGGAAATGATTTAATCACAAATGACTTAACAATTGAATTCCTTTCTTCTATTAACAGATTGAGTGGTAAGTCGTAACTTCTGGGCAATCTATCAGTGCATTGAATATATGAATGCGGAAATGACTGATTCTTTTTAACCATTATTTCGTTTTCGCTACAATTGTTAGCTTTAATTGTATAATAAATCGGATTAATAGCGATTCCATTGATTTCAATCATTGGTCGTCTGTTTTCCAACATTTGGCTATAAAAAGCCGTTCCTTTGGTTATTATTTCCATTGGATTGCAATCAAACAATACATTTGAATACTTTTCTATAATTCTCTCTCTTATTAGAGGCAATAGTGATGATTGACCGGCGATTAAACAATTATCAAACAAATTATACAAATTAATTGCATGAAATATATCACTAATTAAATAATTCAATGAATTTATATATTTATCTTTTTCGTAATCGTTAGAAATCCAAGAAATAATACGTTTATGTAATGGAGGCTTAAAATCTTTTAAATTCAAATTATTAAACGACAAGAATTTGATTTTATGTTCAGAGACCTCACAAACTGCTGCTTCGCATTCGTATTCATTCAATATTAATATCAATAAAACCGAAGTTTCAGTAGTTTTGTATCGATTGTCGTCGACTGCAAACCCGACCGCAGCCGCAGTTATTTCCGACAATATATGTACGGAATCTATGGCCGCAATATCGGCCACATCTCTGAA
>JAQFXP010002804.1:0-14060 GCA_034693685.1 Belba bartosi | reverse complement strand
TCGCTCTCTCGCTCTCTCTTTCCTTTTTTACAAAATTTTATGCGATTTAAAAAATGACTGTAAATCGAATTTGTAGTTTAGAATCTATTCTCGAAGTTAGTGTTTTGTTGAATAAATTTGTTTTAAATTTAAACTTATCATTTTTTCTTATTTGACTCTCAACACAGTTTTCTAAAAAAATATATTACAAATAAATTGTCAATTTAGCAATTTTGCAGTGATAATTTAAGATTGTTACTTGCCAAATATAACTTGTACATTAATAAAACATTATTAAAAAGTTTTTTATTTTAAAGATAACCTTTTATTAATTATTTTCGTAAACCTATTAATTGAATTTCTACAATTTAAAAACTATTATGAAATGCAGTTGAAGTCAGTATCTAGTTAGTTTAAAACGTCTACTTTTGAGTTTTTATAAATATTTTCAATTCCATTATCTGTAAGACACGCTAGTGTTGTTTATTGCTAGAAATATTCTTGTATAAGCAATTTAAATTTATATTTTGGTTAATATTTTTTGTGTTTTTTGAACAAGCAACATCTTAGAGTTGAATAAATGAATATTGACAAAACCAAACGCTGAATACTGTACTTGAGTTTTATGTTATAAAATTGCTTTAAAGAGATAAATTGATTTATTTTTTTCCGCAAAAATTTCTTTAAACATTTGAGGAAAAGTGAAAGATCATTGAAATAAAAATAAATTTAAAAGAATTTTTTAGATTCTTAGCGTTAGATTATTACACATATAAGGGCTCTTCTAAATCACACCTACGTCTGGGCTCTGAATTATTCAGTAAACGTGAATTTGATATATAAATGAAAATTAAAAACTTTAACATATAATTGATATATTTTTTTTTCTCAAGCAATGAAAGATAATTTCCATAAATTCAAAGAAGAAAACTAATAGATTATTATGGGTTAAGTGCTTATAATCCCATTAAAATATTTTTCTGTATTCGTTCATTCGTTTATATTTTTTAATTATTCCATTAATTCCTTTATGTATATTGTGTTTCAATTTTTTTAATTCATAATTTGAAAGATAAAAAATACTCTTTTTTTTAATACAAAGAAATAAATAAATAAAACTGAAAATTATTTTGTATTCATTGAGGCATTAATTTAAATGCAGAAGAACTGGCAGTTTGTTGCAGATTAAAACCACAGAATATCTGACAGCCGTTAAATTGAATCGAAATCGAGATTAGAATGAATTATATAAATAGATTTAAAGCTAAGAAAGTTTTCTAAATTAAAGTTTAACTAATATTCAAAACTAATTCTGAAATTGAGTTTTTTCGCACATTTTTGAGCAAAAGTAGGAAATATTAATAGTGGAGTGAATGCACATAATTCATCAAAACTGGTCTCTCAGCGCAACAATTCTATCGCACAATAACTCCAATTCTAAAACTCTAATCAATTATTTTTTGTGAAAGAATTTCGCCTCAAAATCGATTACAACTGCAATAATATAATTCTATATCGAATTAGCCGTTAAGTAATGTTTGCTTTTTTGAGGAAAATTCTATAAATATTATAGAAATGAATATTAAAATTTATATAATTAAATTGTGACCTAACTATCAATCATTAGATATGCAAATAAAAGAGCAAAAACTGATTTTAATTTCAATTTGAATTTTTATTTAATTTTTATTCTTTTTAATATTCATACGAAAAGTTGATTTAAATGAAAAACAAATTTTCAACAAAAATATAATAAAAGCAATTCGAAAACGAAACGGTGGCTCTAATACTGAAATTTATAGCTTTTGAAAAATTGCAAATATCTCACAGGAGTACTGAAAATATTTTTGTGTTCAAAGTGTTTACGCCTTATAAATACTTTGAAATAAATTTGCAAATAAACAAGAAAAAATTCATTTTTTTAAACATTTAAATTTATTTATTTAAAAAAAATCATAAGTTATATAATGATTCTATGAAACAATTTCTTGTTTTTTCTCAATAATTATTAATTAAATTTAATATTATATAAGAATAAATGTAATGAAATAATTGGCACTAAAATTAAATTAAATAAAGTTTAAGATTCATAATAAGTAAGAGTTTTATCGAAAATACTAAAAAATTAAATAAAATTGTTTTTAAATAAAATAAAAAATTGCTTTATATTAGGAATTGATTTTTGATTCGATTGGATTTGATTGGACTGATTAGGAGGTGCGGAGGGCATAAAGATGTCGTTCCCCCATTTGAATCCTGTCCCGAACCTGACGAATGTCTACAATTAGTTTGGATTTCAATTTAATAAACTCTCGAAACTCATTCAGATATTGATTATTGTGTTTAAAATATTTGCTGAGAATCTTGTCTTCGATTAGTCGGTTCCTCTGATCAATGCTGACTCTGAGCTGTAAGGCTTCCTCTAATTTCAATAATAGAATCTGTCGTTTAGACACTAATGACTGCATCTCATCGAATAAATTAGAGGAAAAGGCGTTTTGTTTGTCTCTAATCGGTTGCAAATCATTTTGAGTGATCGTTGTGTTCGACGTTTGTTGTATTGAGTTCTCAATTGAGTTTAGTTTGCATTCCGTTTCACTTGATTTACATTTTTGACGACTATTATCATTGATTTGATTTTCAATGCGCTGTAACTGAGCGCTAATGGACAGCAAAAGTCGGGTCACTTTCTCGGTCTCATCGCAATGCAAATTGATTTTCTCCGACTCCTGAGTGCTCAGTCCAGACGACTTCAGTTTTGTTCGAATGTCTTGGCCTAACGTCTCATTCGAATCAATGTCTTGACTCAAAGCCATCTCTTCTGAGCGAAGAATATCAAGTTTTCTCGTGAGTCTCGAAATAATTTCAGATTTATTGCTCAATACATCATCATTACTGGGCTCCACATCAACACCGGTCTCGACAATCAAAGTGTGCGCCAAAGCTATGGGCGACGATGACTGCCCTAATAAATGGTTATCTTTGTTGTCATAATGTGTTGTTTTCACACATTTCTCATTCGGCCATAACTTCGAGTAAGCCCAGGGAGCGACTGATTCGACCAATTCTATTGATTTATTGGCTCCGCTCTGTTCGACTGTTGTTATCAGAGCAGTTGGCACAGGGTTTGGATACATGGGTTCACTATTTTCGAGTGACGATTCATTAAGTAAAGTAATGTCTTTGACGGACGCACTGCCACTGTTTCGACGCAAAGTCTCTGTGGTTTGGGTCGCAATCTCTGACTTTGAAGAAACACCGTTTAGAGCCGTCGGCGGCACTGGACTCGAAGGTTCTTTTGGTGGAGACGGCGATCGTCCTAATTGTTGACCATTTGGTGCTGTTAGTGGTTCGCAAATATCGACAGTATGTGATAGAGAGTGGTTGTGGTTAAGAATGGTTGTGGTTGTGGTCTCTGGTTCGCACTCCTGTGTCAGAGGAGGTGGTGGTAGCGGAAGATCGGCAACGAATTCAATGTCGGCAACGGTTTGTGGCGGCGGAGGAAGTGGTGGCGATGGGAGTGATGGCTGAGAAGTAATACATTTGGCGGAACTACTGTTCTCATAGATGTTTTCGCGAACAATCAAATGAACTTTACGCGAAGGGACCTATTATTGCAAATATAGGTTTAGAGCTTAGACTCTTCAGACAAACTAATCTTTAGATTTATTGTCTATTACTGTATATTTGATGCGAAAAAAATCTTTAAAATAAAGATCAAAAGACATTTAAAACACAGAACTGTCAGAGAAGTACCGCATTTAATGGTTGTGTAGGAGTAATAAATATAAGTTAATTCAAAAGAGAGGAAAAAATTCAATTTCGAGACTCAGAGTAAGTAATAAAAGCGATAAAAAGGCGTTTTGATCTCACCTGAGGGCGAATGGAAGCTTGAATTGGGTCTAAATTTTTATTATTAGTGGTGTTATACCAAATCCAATAGAAAAACCAGCCAAAGGTAAAGGCAATTATAAAATACGGAATCATTTTTTTCTCGAAAAGTAAACTCAACTAAAGATTGAGTTTATTTGAAAGAGATGTGAAATTAAGATAGTCTTTGGAAAAGAGCTCTGAAAAAGCTGAACAAACTTTTAATAACAAATTCTTTCACTAATTATCAATTATGCGTTAAAACAAGTGACGAAACTCTAATGTCTTCATTAAACCAGATATGCATCGAATGGTTACCCAAAATAGTATCTTTAAGTCGAAAGAAGAGATGGAAGAGAGATGAGATGCAAAGGCAAAGCACAGGCACTGACATATCTAATAGCGCTTGAATTGAAAGCATCTTAAATGTGAGTTGAAATAGAAGAGCAAAAGCAAAGACTGAGATAATAATTCTCATACTCTCTCGCTCTCTCGTTAGTGAAAACTTCTGACACTATCTCTTGTCTACTCTTCTCCTACTCTAGAGCCTCGACTCTATTAGAGTGAAGAGCGTAGAGCACACAGCGATACAACTGCGCACAACCCCAACCCCAAACTCCATCAATCTCTAAATTAATGTCATGCTATGGGATACCATCCGGACCTGTCCTCTCATCAAAGTATTGGTTCGAATCAATTCCGATATATGAAAGACATAACTGTTTACATCAAATGCAATGTTTTGTCGCAAAACAGACAACATCTGAGACCGACATCAGAATCGAAACGAGTAAAACATTTTTGTCATTTTAGATATCAGTTTGACTCTACTTTTCTATATACCATATCTGCAACTAAACTCTCATAACTACTGGTTTTGATTGCGTTTTTGTTCCAAACGCCTAATGTTAGACAAACGGCTGTTGAGTTGAAACTAAAATCAATTCGAATTACATTATTGTCTAACTCTGAAAGACATCAGTAATGGGCTCTTATCAGCAAAACTACAAAAATACAAAATACATGTTATAAAAGCTAACTACGAGTATCGGAAATCAATGATTCACTCGTTTCTATGTTATTATTATTATTATAACTCTATTCTCTCTTCTGTTGAAAGTAATGACAGTTTTTGAGAGACGACTAATACAAACGACAAAAAAAAGTAATTCAATGAAAAACGCGATAATTGCGTGAAAGCCAATACACAACACCACTACTAGAGACTGATATTAAGTGATGACTCAGGTATACAAGCAATCCATTTGGAACACCTGTAGATACATCTAACACAAACTCGACTAAAATGTCTTATTTTGACTGAGAATGCGGTCTCGACTCGACTCGAGTCAATTCATAGCATTAAATGTTACAGTAATTCAACAAAATATTCGAATCATATATAAAATAAATTAAAAATCGATCGAAACCTGAATATTGTCTTCGGGTGTAGTTGTAGTCTGAGCTGCGTTTGAATTACTGCTAATATTAATAGAATTTTCGAGTTTTTCCTTTTGTTTTTGCTTTAAATAGAACTGTAAGAGCGCTCTCTTTTGAATTGCTTTAATTTCCGGATCGGAAGCCCTGTGCGGCGTCTTAGAGGACTCGACACTGCGCGAAGTCGACACCATTTTAGGCGCCAGAGTAACACATGCCCGGACACCAGCACCGGAATCCTTATCGAGATAATCACCTAAATTCTTGAGCTTTGGAGGCGGAGGGGGTGGCGGAGGAACCTCCGACTTAGTGCTGGAAAGGGAGACCGGCTTTTCTGAGTAAAGAACAGACGCCGACTCACGCTTCGGTTGGACTACTTTAGAGCTTTTGGCGATTTGAGAGGAACTGCCGGTCGAAGAGATGCTGTTTCGGCTGTTATTATACGAAGCAGTGGTAGTGTTAGTGGCGGTTGTGCTCAACGACGACAACGACGGCGAGTGTGTGATCACCGATGACGAGGCCGTGAAGTAATCGGATGTAGTGACCAGTGATGTGACCCCAGAGGTGACCGACTGGTCGCAAGACCACGACTCGTGCAGTTGCGATGAGTCGTTGAATTCGGTTTCCGGAAGCAATGGATAGGTTTGACTAAAAGATTGCTTCAAATCAGAGCTCTCGTCGTATTTGGATCTCAGATTAATCAGACTCTTCGAGTATCCCATATGACTGACCCGACTCTCCGAACAACTTCTCATATAATACTTCGAATTATTATTCTTATAATAAATGCCGCAATCGATCGGTCCTTTAGTCAACGAGTCGGCCATCAGTTTGTTTTGAGCCTCACTTTCGGGTATTTCTGAACTAAATTTTCGGTTCGACGCGAGGCTCGAGTCTCGAACGGGAGGGGTTGGGGGCGGAGAGTCGTCCGCCTCGTATCTACCATCCTGTCCATATGAGGCAATGATATTCTTTTCTCGTGTTTTCCAGATTTGAGAACTATTTCTATCGTTTTGTTCGACTTTTTTCGATAGAATGCGTTCATTATATTTAGAAACGATTGGGTTTTCGGCAAAACTCGGTCCACAAGACCTTCGGGAAGACTTGAGCACTGGTGCAAAATCAAATCCTGATTTGGAGGCCAGAAGACTATAGACGGAAGATGGGGTCGGATTGTTTCGATTATGAGATCTCTTTTTCACTACACTTTCATCCGAATCCTTATCCAAATTTCCCGGAACTGACTTTGCGGGCAGTACTGACTTTCCAGTGTTGACAATGTGTTCTGGATATGGATGTGTAGATCCGGTTAAACTCGAGCGACGGTTTCCACTCACTTGTACTTGAAGTGGAAGATTTGAAGTCGATTTGGCGGCCGACCACTGATCACAATAATGATATGCACTGAATGTCAAACAAAATTTGGTTAAAATATGTTCAAACAAAGTGATACCTAATTTGCATAAGTATTTCGAAATAACCTTTTATTGGCAGCAGTTCTGGGACTCAGACTGCCTCCGGTCGAGACGGACGAGGTGTTAGAGTCGGAACGGGAGTGAAAGTAATTGTTTGATAACGCGTTGACATTGTTTGCATTGATGGCCGTCCAGTTCGATATGGAAGCGGAGGCCGACTCATAGCCGCTATCTTTTGTTAATTTTCGGTTATTATTGTTAACACTATTTACGTATAAATTATTACTATTGCAAGTGTTTCGATGATTGTGTTGTCTGGGTTGAGCACTGGTCAAAGTTGTGGACAATCCGCGCATATTCTCATAAATCCTGTCGATGTCGTCGGTCTCACTATTGATCGGCTCAATCCATGACAGGTGTTGTGTAGAGGAATGCCTTATATTAACGTCCGAGTCATGAAAGAACTGCTGTTTATAGTAGAGTCGGGTTTGGATTGAGTCGAATGTCTGTTGATTATAGAACGACAACTCTTTTTCGCATTTGAGTCGTTCGGGCGAGTCTTGTGATACCCCTTTCGCACCAGTAGTCGCAGTAGCGTTAGCACTGATAGTGATGGCATGACTCTCATCTCTATCTCTATCCTCAGTCCTTACTCGACCTGATTTGTTAGACTCTGACTCATAGACATTAATATTGGGCGCAATGGAAGCGTTGGGCGCATTGGACGGATTGGACGACTGGAAACTGGATTTTAGTTGCCTTCGAGTACTACTATTACAAGTATCTGAACGTCATATTTGCAAAAACGTTAATAAAACAAAACAATAAATAGATTTACAATCAATGCAATCGAATGATTGGAAAGAAAAATAAATAATAAATAAAAATAATTTAAAAAATTTTACTTTTTTCCGCACTTAATGTCAGCAATTAATTAAATTCGGAAACGAATGACAAATACGACTAATTTTATTGATTTATTAAAGATTTCTCACTTTTTCGCTAATCAGAAAAGTTTTTCTAACTTTTTGTTCAGAAAAATGTAAAAATAGTTTTAAACGCAATACTAACCAAAGTTAGCGCTCGTGAAACCATAAATCTCGTCGTCATCACAGTTAGCACTGGTAGCTGAGGCACCACTTGTTGCCACCACTGATGTCGGCGACGATGCCTTTCGCACAAAACTTTTGCTTTTAGCTACGATTGGCTGTTCGACAGCACCTGATGTTAATCCTTTGACAGAATTTGGCCTAAAATTGGGGGAAATTCTTGTTTAGAAACAAATAAAATATTTCAAAAGTATTGCAAATCATAGGAAAAACAAAGAAAATCGAAAAACTTTTGGAAAGCCTTTGCTTTCAATTCAAAAGTGATTTTAAAAAATCGAAATAAATTCTGGCGTTAAGTGGTTTTGCACTACTTTCTCAATGTCCTACATATCAAAAACAAAATGTTCCTAATCTTGTGCCCATTGTTTGGATTAGAAGTCGAAGAACGGATAGTTAGACAAATGTTTGCGAAGATATATGTTTTTAAATAGTTTAGACAAATGATAGATAATATGTAATACAATACTAATTCGAAACAGTATAACATCCTATAGGGCGAGTAATTGCGGGGAAATAATAGTTGTGTTAATAAAGTGCTGTCTATTATATCTGTTTAATTGTGTGCCATTAGAAACGCATATGTAATACATAATCATTACTTAAATTATAATATTATTATTAATAAGCATTTGTTAGTATATTAACTGATATGAGAGAATGCTTTATCAATAAAAAGAGATTTTTGTTTTGAGAGCAATACAAAACTTATTAGAATTTAGTAGAGATTAAAATTTCGAGTGAAAAACATTTTTATTTAGATAAATCTTATCGTAAAAAACTTTTTCTCTTGTATTCAAACCCAAACCCCTTTTGCATGTTTGAGCGAAAATAGAAATTTGCATTTAATGTAAGTGTATTTTTGTAACTATAAAGCAATTAATTTATTGCTAATCTCAGAGTTAAGATCCAAACAGTGTTTGTCAGACCTCAGGCCGACAACCAATCCGTTAATGTTTTTTCTCAGTTATCTCTTTAGTATTTTTGGTAAAGTTATGTAATAATGGATATGACAGACATTGAGAAGAATGTTATGAATATATGCATTAATACAAATAAATGTTAACATTGAAGTCGTTGGCAATGAGTAATGAATGTAATATCTATTGAGACGAACAACTCATAGCAACTCATATTCACGGCTTTAGTACTCGATATTGAATTACATTAACATTAAATATCACTTAAAAAACATCTAAACTATTGATTAGTTGACTAAAAACACACTTAACTTTCACATCGATCTAATTGATCCAATGTCTGGACTTTGGACACAATACTCAAACAGTGAAAGGCATAGACATAGACATAGCGTCAATCAAACATCGGTTTCGTGTCAATCGATTAGATCAACAAAAGGCAAAACAATGAAAAATATGTTATTAATGAAAATAAATAACAAATTATTGTTTGGAAAACACATTGAAATGCATTTAATGTAAAAACCAATGAATCACTCAATGAATGCGTAAATGATTTGAATTAAGTAATGAAATGGCATTTCAGGCAAAAACTCAACTAAAAAGTTAACAAACATTTGACACTAAGTCTAACACTAAGACTAAAACTAAGACTTTAGGCAAACAATACCTAATCTTATGCTTCTTGTTCTGGGCTTTGCCGAGAGATCGCCTAAAACTGGTCACTCTTTCCAGTATTGATGTATTGGTTCCAGAGGTCGACGTCTGTTGACTGGTCTGGCTCTGGCTCTGAACGCTCTGACACTCAATCTGATCCCTAACACTGTTGTCGTCATCGAATCCATTAGAGCCACCATTTGAGGCATTGTTTGTGTTGTTGTGGTTGGCGTTGGATGAGTTGGAAGTGTTGGACGACTTACTGGTGAACTGAAACCAGGATCTGATTCGCGACTCATTCGTTACACTCATTGTAATTAGACTTAGGATTAGACGACAAATACATTCAATAATCGGTTTATTAGTTTCGAAATTAACATTATTTCAGTGCAAACGACGCTTTGAAACCATATTTTGTTATCAAATACTTAATAACAATTTGAATCAAATATTAATATTAATAATAATAATAATAATAAACAAAATTAAAAATATATTTATGTCTTCAGACGTGATATCCAACACAAAGCGAAACAAAAACATCAAAACATTTCATATTTCATATCCATATCTGCTATTCGTATATCAAATAAATATAAATATAAACACAAAACACAACACAAAAGACACTAAACTTTAGATAACTGTATACAGAGTCCAAACCAACTCAATTCAAATGAGATTTTCATTCATTTTAACTATTTATTACTAAATCGAAAACTATTTATTAAAACCAATTCATATTTGATTTGAACTCATATTCAGCGAATCGATGACTGAATGAATGGATTGAATGGTTTGAGTGTTTGTGTGAAAAGCGAATTCACTTTTTCGTAAATCACTTCTGTATTCGTATTTCCAAACATAAGATTCACTTTAAGTTTAGCATAACTTTTATGACATTCTTTTGCAGTCTTTTTGCCACAAATCCAAATGCTTTTCTCCCTCTCTCTCCCTCTCTCTCCTCTCCTCTCCTGTCTCTCTCTCCCCTATCAGTGCTCACAAACAAGATTTTCAAGTTTTCTCGCATATAATGGCAACCAATGCTAACCAATGCTAACCCAAACCTATGGAACGCTCATTCACTTCAGAAATAAAACTCTTTTTGATTTTTTTTATACAGTTTTGTTTGTTTTGTCGAACCTTTGCCTTTGCATTGGGTTTTGCATTTAATTCAGTCGTTTTTCTCCTCTTTTTCTCTTCACTCTTATTACTCGACTTTAGACTCGTTTCGATTCAAATATATATTAAATTATTATATAATACTTAATATGAGTTTTATTTTAGTTTTTGTTTTTGTCTGAAATTAAATCAAAATTTAATGTTTTTTATGTTTATTTAGTTATTTTTCTTGTTTTTTCTTTCTTTTCGACTTTTCTCATAGAAGTCCTACTTTTTTCTATTTCATTCTCTTTCATTCATTTGATTTACTTTTTTTTTATTAAATATTTTTTTAAAAACATTTTAATTGTTTATTAGATATTGATATTAAAACATTTTATACATTAAAAATATTTATTTGAAAACTTTTTAAGCCTTTTATTTCCATCAGATTGTTTGGGAGAAAAATACTTTAAGTCATATTATCTAATGTTTGGAATTCCTTTGAGATTATAGTAAAATAATGTTTTATATTTCCTTTTTTCACATCTGGCAATTCATCTTGCCAATATTATTCTTGCTAAAGCTGTTTTGCCTATAAGTTGTTTTGCTTAGAAAAAACTTTCGAAACTAAACTAATAAAACATACGTTTCTCGACAAAAAAAATACTAAATACTGTTACATAACTTAAATATTTTTTAAATCTTAGCTTAACTTTATATTAATTTACAAATATTTTGTTGCCTAAGTAAAATTGCTTTTAAAACATTTATTTAAAAATTTATATTTAGTACAATATTTTAATGGCAGGGATTGAAAGGGAGCCTGATTTTGAAATTTGAAAATTATCCTCCCTATCATTTGATTCGCGGAATTTTTTTTGGGTTATTTTACTTAAATTGCAAAATTTACCCCAAATTGGAGCTAAATCCGGTTTAAACCCAGTTAATCAACTAAATTAAGTTTAAATCTGGTTTAAATCTAGTTAAATTAGGTAAAATTTCATTATAAATCAATAGATTTTTAAGCGTTTTTAGAAAAATCCCTCCCCTGATCCCCCTCCTGGATCTGCCGACCTTTTCGATCTCTGTTGAATAGTCACATGTATAAGTGTATGAGAAAATTTAAATCGGCATAACTGCCCCTTTGAGGAGTAATTTTAAAGTAAACTTATATCGATATATCGTTATATTAGCGCTCAAGTTAAATTATACATATTTTAATAATATCAATTAATGATACATAAATAATGTGTCTTATTAATTGATATAAATATATAAATTTTAACTTGAGCGCTAATATAACGATATATTGATATAAGTTTACTTCAAAATTACTCCTCAAAGGGGCAGTTATGCCGATTTAAATTTTCTCATACACTTATACATATTAAAAAATCATTACTTATTGTTTGAAACTTGCTTAATATCAAATTGCTTAAAACTTATATGGCGATTTTTCAATTAATTACAATAAAATTGCTTTAAATTTGAATTTTTATACCATATTTAGCAATTTTGGCAAAATATATTTCAGTTTGCTAAATTTTGGCTAATATTTTGCTTGTTTATACTTTTATTATTAATTAGAAAACTCTTTTCAGTCAATTTATTTCTCGAAGATTAGCTCAATTAGACGTTAATCCGGCATTTCTTGACAATCTGATTACAGTTAGATTGAGTTTTAAACTTATATTAAATTATTTATTTGATTTTAAAATTGACCATTTGGTGAAATAAGAATTTTGACATATAAATATTTAACAATTTTAGAAAATATTTCAATGATGAGCTTTTTTGTTGGTCAACATAACTGTGAAACTAAATTCAAAACATTTGTTTCAATTATTTTAATATATAAATTCAATAAATTTTGATTAATTTAATTAAATTCAAAAATGTTTCCAAATGTGTTGGTGAAGATCGTTGTCTCAATAGGGAAGTCATTTTTGAAGCGCAAATAACCAGAAGTATGGATAAAAATCAAAGCCAATTGTGTACATAGCAAACCCCAACCCATTTATTACAATCAATTTGTTTATAACTTACTCTATAAATGTTGAATATATTAAAAAATTTGTTTTGCATTTAATAATTAGTTTTATTTAATACAATCAATTTCAAAAGGTTCTGAATCGTTTACTTAAATTCCAACTAGATTATATTAAGTTAAAACATTTAACATTTTTAAACTTTTTTTTAAACATTTTAAAAACTTTTTTAATAATTAATGCATAAAAACTTTTTTTTATAGAAATTCTTATGAGAGAACATCTGGCTTATATAATGTATACAGAATTGGTAAAGAATGTATAGCATTAATCCAATTAAAATGTTAAAATTAACATTTAACATTTTTACCAAATATTATTAATTTTTTTTAGAACAACTGCATGTTGTAAAACATTTAAGCTGGTTGATTTTGCAATAAAAAGTTGTTATATTTTTTAGCCAATACCACATTATTCGATAAAGCTAATTGCATTTTTTCTAACAATTATATTGTAAAAATCAAACTTTTTTTTGTTGAGTTGTATATTAACTGTTGATTGCCTGAAATGTTTGGAAGGAACGGGTTTTGGAATCTCTTCGCTTATAATTAACATTTAAATCATTATCTGTGAAGTAAATCATATAGTCTTGCATTTTATATTCAAATTCCATTACATTTGTGTCATTTATCAATAAATAATATAAACTTTTTGGAAATTTAAAGCTTTATTCGAATAAATTTTTTTATTAGATTTATGCAAAATATAAACACTTCTCCAGACAAGAATTTTTATTTCGTAACAAGATATTTCACAATTTAATACATTTACTATATTTTGTCGCTATAAATGCAATCTATATATGATTTAATAATAAAAAAAGTTGCCTTGCCTTCACTTTATGGCTTTAATGGTGATGATATAATATAATATAATTAATTGATTGCTAACATTATAATAAATAATATAAACAAAAAGCTCTAAACTGTATTATTTTGGTAAAGTTTAAGGATCTGAAGCAAGCCAATTCAAATCAATAAATTATAATAAATTTATTTTTTAATTATTTTGTTTTATCAATAGAGATCATCGATTTCGGGCAATGGGAAATCAGGCAAGATACAAGAATTTGCAATTTATCATGATCAACAAAATTATCAGTGACTATACAGTAATATACAATTAGTTTATTTAGTATTTTTTGTCAAAAATGGTTACATTATAATAAATTATACAATAGATTAAATTAATTTATGTATTACAGGAATATAAAGTAATGTGTTTATTTTATTCATAAATTTATTTAACTTCAACACTATTAATAAATATTCAGTACTAATAATAATTATAATAATAACGCAGTAATTTATAATTATTATATTACAGTGCCAAAAATAAACCAATGTAAAAACAAAAATGAGTTTATCAAATTATATGATATATTTTTAATTTAAAGCAAAATTTGAACAATTAGTGTGTATTGACCGAAAACAACATATACTAGTATTATATACCGTATTCCCGCGCATACACTTGCATGCCCTTATAAGTGAGTTTGACTATAAATTAAAAAAACCCTTATGG
>JAQFXP010002803.1:0-14065 GCA_034693685.1 Belba bartosi | reverse complement strand
CAAAACAAAATTTTAATTAATTATTAAAAATATACAAGCTATCCTGTCATAAAATTTTATTTAATATCACAATTCGAGACCCTTTCTAAATCTGGATAACAGTACAAGTGTCGCGTGCCTCGAGGTTATTGTTCGGGAACTGTAGTGTTCTGCCAGTTATGTTGAGTGATGGCCGGGAAGTGCAGCACAACATCAAATAAGTGGTTATGTGTTAGTAATGTGGATTAGCAAATAAATACAATAATTAAGTTAAAAAAAATTTTGATTAATCAATAAATACAAACTACTCTTCGGAGAGCATAATACATATTAAACACTGTCTATAGAGATATTGAACATTAAGTTTAGTTTAAGGATCTCTTATATACATTAGTTTAAGATTAACTTCGCTTCTGATGATTGGATGTATTGGAGTCATACATTCAGTCATACATTCAGTCATACATTTAATCATACATTCATTCATAACTAATCTAAACTTGATCAGTTTTGAATATAATTTAACCCTGCTCATCACACAAGTTCAAAACTTTGTGCGTTTCAAATTTGGAAGTTTTTATAACAAATTTATCATATTTTAAAAGAAATATTTTAAATATTATTTCAAGATAATAAATTTTTCCCGTTGTAAATAAACAAATGTAAAATTTTCCCGCTATTATTCTAAGACTTTAAAACTAAATTTTTTTCCCGCTACTATAATAACAGAGCTGCCGCGGGGGTGGAGGTGGAGGGAACACATGGTGAAACTTTATATACAATTTCTTCGAATATGTATTAAAAATATAAACAGTATTTTCAAAATGACGCCTTATGAAAAGTCGGTTTAATTATTAAAAAAAACTTTCGAGTATTTATTGGGGCTAAGAGTTATTAGTCAAATATTGAAATATTTTACTAATGGAAAATTTTGAAAATTTAAAATTAAAAAATTTATTTAATTTTTAATTTTGTTTTAAAATATGTATTTATATATGAAAAAATTAATAAAATACCACATTTAGTTTGAACGTAATTTATGTTTAAAATTTACAAACTATAAGATTCCATTGTATTTTTTAAACATGCAAAACTTTTTAAATAATAAAGTTAGAAAAATAATTTTTTCAAATTTTACTCTTATATTTTATAAATTAATTAGAATCATGAAGGTTTTTTTTCGATAATAAGTTTAGTAGCGGTTCCTTAAAAATATCTTAACTTAAAATACATTCACAGATCAATTCTATCTTAAGTTTTACATTTTTAACTTATTATTTATTTGAGTAATTTTATAGTAATTACATTATCGTTAGTCAACTTTTATTGTTTAATTTTAAAAATAAATAATTTGATTAAATAAGTTGATTGATAAAAAATTTGATTGCTATAAAATTACTCAAATAAATAATAAGTTAAAAATGTAAAACTTAAGATAGAATTAATCTGTGAATGTATTTTGAGTTAAGATATTCTTACTATGAGTTGATTTATCGTGTCGACAGCAGTTTTTATAATCATTATTATTTTTAAATACATTTTCTAATATAAATAATAATTTTTTGTATTATAGCCGCCAATGGGGGCGTTTAGGGGGGCTGTGGGTTAAACATTTTTTATTACTTATACTACTTTAAAAATTAGCGTACTAAATCAAATCCTTTGAATTCTAAAAACAATTTTTATTTTATTTTAAATTACAGTTTAATAAATATAAAAAAATTATATATGGTATTAAAACATTTTCTATAAAATTACAGTTAATATTATATATATAAAAACTGTAATTTTTAATAATAACTATATTAAT
This sequence comes from Belba bartosi, assembly GCA_034693685.1. NCBI lineage: Eukaryota > Metazoa > Arthropoda > Arachnida > Sarcoptiformes > Damaeidae > Belba > Belba bartosi. The sequence goes on along the minus strand of JAQFXP010002803.1, from coordinate 12,276 downwards.
TAATTATATATAATATTTCCAAAATAAACTGTAATTAAAATAAAATAAAAATTGTGTTTAGAATTTAAATGTTATGAGAAAATAAACTAATTTTTAAGTATTAAATGTAATAATATTATTTAACACATAGCCCCCCTAAACACCCCCATTGGCGGTTATAATACAAAAAATTAATTTTTATTTTAGAAAATGTATTTAAAAATAATAATGATTATGAAAACTGCCGTCGACACGATAAATCCACTCATAGTTAGTACTAAACTTATTATCGAAAAAAAAATCTTCATGATTATAACCGATGCATTAATAACACTATTTGCAACGTTCGGTGCTTTGCATATGCAGTGATTATAACCGAATGTGATTATAAGCGAAGTGATTATAGCCGGAGTAGACTGTATTTTCTTTAATCCATTAATCCAACATGCTAAACTACAGATGCTGTTATACTGTTACTGTAACAGTACTTTCATACAATTATTGATTTGATTTAATAGCATAAATTGTGCATAAAGTGTGCAAGTGTCAATTGATAGTCGTAATGATCAATCGATGAATGGCATTGATTGACTTAATTCATTATAATTAAGTAATTACTAATTAGAGTGAAAGAATATTTAGTGAAAGTTATAATTAATCGACAAATGGTTTTGAAAAGATGCAATTTGTGTGTGTGCTGATGATTGGTGGGTTTGAGTGCTCGTGATTGGCCATAAGTTTGGTTGTGATGGCAACGCCCACTACAGATGACATAATGTCTATTTTGAATCTCTGCCAAACAGTTGAATATTGAATAAGATATTCAGTGTTTGACTAATAAATGTAATTTAGTTTTTGGTTGAAATTGTTTTTATAAATTATCTTTTTTTCATCGAATAAGACATTATTTTTCTAAATAAGTTGTCAGATATGAGCCATAACTTAGTTGTAAATAAATTGGTTATAATTGGTCAGCAATTAAGGGATGAATCGATTGTGGCCACAGCTGAGGAGGTATGTCATCAAAGGTTTAGACTTAAGACTAAATCTAAGTCTAATAGTATTATAATATTCGATATATTGTATAGTATTTAGACTTAACACACAGTCTATGGCATTGTTTGATGTGTTTAATGCATGATATCATACAAATGGTGTTATATATATATATATATATATATATATATATATATACAGTATATATATATATAGCGAAGGATTTGTTTAAAAAATTATTTAAATGCATAGATTGTGAAGAAATGTATTTATGGCGACAATGGATGTGTCAGTGTTTGAGCACTGGTTCACCACTACTGCCTCTGCCTTTACCACTGCCTCTACCACTGCTTCCACTACTGCTCCACCACTTCCTCTATTATTTCGGATTATAATAACTTTTTATTTATTCGTTTCAATTGAACGAACTTTTTGTCATTATATCACATAATGTGGAGTAGAGTAGAGAAGTAGAGATATGTAGAGTCGAAGTCATTGAAGTTGTCATTAAAGTTGGCATTCATTACACGATTGGCTTTATTATAGACTTTGAAGGCATTATATATTAACTTATATATAAATATATATACTTATACTTATAGTCTGTTCTGCTCTACTCTTTCTTATATTTATTAAAATTAATATTAATATATAGGACATAGTTATGCTTTAATGACTCAATTTATGTCTTTACTATTACTATTATTATTATTATTATTCTATAGATACAAGTACTACATATATTGATAAACACTTTTATTCTTATTTTAATTGTTTAATTAATTTCTTCGTTTCAGCTCTTTATTAATGATTGAATTGTTTTACTCTTTGTTTGACTTATATTTAAATTATTATTAATTATAATCAGTTTAAGTGTAATAACATTGAAATACTTCCTAACTGTTCCTAACTGTTCGATAGCGCTTCAAAATACCGATCGAACTCTTTGATGAATCCAAAGATGTGTCCAAAGATGAATCGGAAGACTTGTCTGTCCTTTACGTCACAAAAAACTTTTTCGGAGATATATTTGAAGAGTTAATGAAAGCAAAAAAATTTATAATAAGTCATATCGTTCTCAAACATTGCGTTCAACAGAATATTGTAAGTCTTTGACGGATTGAAAGTTTTGAAGTTTAGCTTAAATTTTGGTTAATCTGTATTAGGCTTTACCGCTACCGAAGCACCCGATGTATAACCATTTTCTTAAAGATGCAATCATTTGCTTTTCGCCGATCAATAAAAGTCAAACTGTGAGTCAGACTAAAGTATTTGATAAGAGATTTGATTAAAACTATGTTTTTCTATAGGATTTGGTTAATCATTATTTGAAATTAATTCGGTTTATGAGCGGTCAGAGCAGGAAAGACATGAAAAGTGGAAAGTCTTTCGATAGAACACATCTGATTGAGAGCCGCACCGATAGTGTTAACTATAGAGTGAGTCAATCGATAATTGAATGATTGTTTTAATTGAGTTTTAATCTGAATTCTGAATTGCTATAAATGACTCAAACTATCAATAGTGTGCTGTCATATATGGCATTCCTATAGTATTTAAGGAATGGATAGACGAGTTGTGGCAACACAGAGATGACTCGCTATTTGATCCAAGTGACCAAAATCTGTTATTACGGAACAAGATTAAGCCATTCAGTGGTTTGCGTTTGGCGTTCATTAACTTTTCGGATGAAAATCCATTTGATTCAGAAGAACGAATACAAATGGAAGCCCAGACTAGAGATAATGGCGGAGAAGTGGTTGACCCGAAAGCCGACAACTGTACGCACTTTGTCTTGAATGCCACTAAAGGCGAACAAATAGATTTAGAGAACTACAACAGAATTCCTGATTACGTCGTTTATAAAAGCGTATAAAACTTTTTGTTCAAAAACTTTATTATTTTTGAACATTTACTTAATTAATAATTTTATCACAAATAGTGGTTTACGGAATCGATTCATATCAAGAATCGTGAAGACGAAGAATGTCATTATTTTTCTGTACGCAAATTGAATTCTTATTTTTGGAATTATTTTTTTGATTGAGTTTTAATAACTTTTTTGCTTACAGTCACCAAAATGGAGAGGTGTCTGTCGAACCCCTTCCTCAGCAGTTAGGTCTTCAGTGAGCGCTTTGGGAGTTCTTAGTCCTGACTACGACTCGTCGTTCTCTTTGGACGCTTCGGCTATTTGTATGATTGCCTTTATTTCTATTTTAATCAAAAGTTTAAACTTTTATAAACTTTATTCGATAGCAAAAACACAATTAAATAGTGATATAAAGACAACGGAACCGAAGATGCAGTCGAGAACTTATAACATATGTCTGGAAATGTGTCAAACGGAGACCAATTATGTCAACACTTTGAGGGCTATCATAAGGGTATTTGACTAAACAATCAATTGGTTGAATATTAAATTTAAAATTGATTTAAATATAGATTTTTAGAGATCCGCTGAAGAACCACCAAATGGACGGTCATTTTCCGAATGAAATTGAATTAAAGACAATTTTCGGTTGTTTGCCGCCAATCATCGAAGTTCACGAAAAAGTTCTCTTAAAACTCGATTATATAATCCGAAACTGGAGTGAAGACAACGAAATCGGAAAAGTTTTTGTAGAACATGTGAGTCGATTGAAATTTTGATGCAATTCGAGTAAACCTAACCTAACATTAAAAACAAATTTGTTCTGAAGTCACAACAATTTTTGACGTCTTATCCACAATACGTTAATTTTCACGAAAAGACTAAAGAAATGATTGAAGAATGCATTGAAAAATATCCGAAATTTAACTCATTTTTGAAAGTAAATTGAAATCAATGTCTAATTTGTTTGTTTAAAAAATAGAATATAAAATAAATTGTTTTCAGGTCTCGCAAAAGGATCCAGAATGTGGTCGACACACTTTGAAGGAACTTCTTATAAACCCAATACAACGCCTTCCAAGAGTTCAACTTTATTTAGAAGGTTTTGTTTAGAATTTTTTATTTGAATTAATTACTATTTTTTGGTTTTGTTTAAAGCTTTGCTCAAAAAGACTGACGAATCGAAGTCTGATTACAACTCATTGAAAGAAGCGCTCAATACTATAGTCGAAGTGAATAAGTGAGTCATTACTTTAATTATAAAACAATTAAATAATACGAAATGTATTGTCATTATTGAGGCGAATAAATAAGGGAAAGGAGAAGACAGAGGAACAGATGAAAATGTTCGATATGTTGAACGACATCGAGGACTGCCCGGCCACTCTGCTCTCGTCTCAGCGCCACTTCATTTCCTACTGCGACGTTTACCTCTTGATTAAGAACGACATAAATAAATTTGAAAACTATTTGTTTAGTTTACTCTTATTCAATGATTTACTAATTGTGAGAATTAATGCTATTTTAAAGAATTATGTGATTAAACAAAACTAATGATTAACTGATTGAATGAATAGTTGTGTAAAAAGCGAACACTGAAGCGGACGAACTCTCTTTCTCTCAAAGGCTCTAACAATTACCCGAATTCCGCCGGAGTTAAGAAGAACTCGAAGAAGACATACAAACACATAGAGACTATAGAACTGACACAAATCAAGTCCATTCTTAACGATGAGGCCAAAGGTTAGGAATTTCTGTTTTTGCTTCAGTCTGACTAAACTAATCATTTGTTTTGTTTACAGAATTTGAGAATTCGTTTGCAATCACAACATATTCAAAGTTGAGTTCCGATCGTTCCTTACCTACCTATCCATTTATGGTAAAAGTGCCCGAATTTAACAAGGATAAGTTTTTGAATGATATTGCCACTACACTTTCCGAAATAACATCCAAAGAGCGTCAGGTATTGATTGGAACAATAATTGTGTTTATATTGAATTAACTGATTGATTGATTCGATGTCAGGAGAATGTGATTCGAAACCAATCGTTCAAAACATTGGATTTTTATTACGCGGACGCTATTGCCCGATCAGTCAGTAAATCGAAGTAATAGCTTGTTGATATTTGTTTGATAGCAGTTTGCAATTTGATTGATTGATTGTTTGATTGTTTGTCTGTTTTTAAATATCAAATACTATTTGTCGCAGATATGCAATAATGAGAACCAAAGAGAAGATAAATCGAACATTTTCTGTACGTCGGCAGTCGCTCAACCCAGCCATGTCTTTGGAATCGCTTCACGTGCCGACCTCATTACCGCCCCCATCGTCGCCGTCGTCGTCCCGGCGCCTGAGTCGAGCATTTTCTAACTTTTTGAGTCCTATTGGTCTTCCGAACCGGAATTCGAGCCGATATTTGGGTTCAATGACTTCGATGACGAGTCTTAATGTAAATATTGTTTAATTAATAGATTGAATGCATGAATGTTCTGATTGTTCGAATCAATTGGTTTTTTCAAACACCTGTAGATTTTGCACTAATTAGTCATATCCTCTCAACTTCACAGGAATGCAGTGATATCGAAGTCGACACCAATTTCAGTCTTCCCACTACTCCGGCCCCGAGAAAGAAGAAGTGCCCAACAGTGCCGACAAGTATCGAATAAAGTTTATGCAAATTTAGTTCATTGTTTCGAAACGTTTTTGTAAAATATTTTAAAACCATTTTTTACTTTAATATACAATAAATTGTAAATTTCCACAAATATATCGAAAAACTGTACTTTTTATGCAATTTAAATGATTTTCTTATACAGAAATTGTTATATTTATTCAAAACATTTGACTTTTACTATAATATTTCAAATACTATAATTGAAAAACAAAATATTGTTTATTTTAATTAAAAAAATTAATTCAATATAATTATACCTTATATTGTATTTATTGCTTAAACTTCATATTTTCAAATTTATTTACAAACATTTGAGAGCTATTCCGGGCTAACAAACTCTGCCTAATATGTACTGACTAGTGAGTAATGCAGGTCTGTATCACTCGATTAAATCTCAATTGAGTTAATATTGAGTTTAATTTGAGTTAATTATTCATATCATGTACTGGAGGTATGAATCTGAATGAACTAATTCGATGATCAGAGCAATCGATCCGAAGTGAGGGCACCTATTGTGGTGGCAAACGAGCACAACCTGAGAGTATGATGTGAACCCAATCCAGAGCTGCTCTGACTTACGTTCGATTCAATTCTAATTTATCATTTGGTTATGTTTTATACGAGTTATTATAACTGTGTGTAGAAACCATATACACAGTAGAGTACTGTACTTAGTGTAGTGTAGTGTACAGTAAAGCTACAGTAATTGTAATGCTATCATATAATATGTTATAGTTATAGCTGACTGGTGGTGAGTACTGTATATACTGTATATACTGTACAGTCTGTACTCATGTCATATTCGGAATTACGTTATTATATGATATAAATTACTAAATTAACAAAGAGTTGACTGCAATTCAAAACAGTTGAGTTGCTATAGGTTTCAGTGAAGTCGGTTGAACAGAATGATCGCAACCATATCTATTGGTTGGCAAAGATCTAAAATATTTAATTGAATGCTTCGGTGCAGAGCATTGTTGCCCTTTATGTTTCCATCACTTATCCAAATGGAGCATCACTTCGAGCACTGGGAGCGACGCAATCGCCGAAACCAGTGCTGTGCACAACAGCATAAATGAAAATTTTTATTTACAACTTATAAAACAAGAGTTGCAAACCATTTGAATTGGAAGAGCTTTTATTTTCGTATTACATACCTAATGCGCGTAAACATTATGTTCTTAAATAATGTCAGTTCTGTCCATAAGTTTTCGCATTTATTTGTGTATCGATTGGTTCTTACAGTTTACTAAATCAAGATATTCTCATTAGTTCCGATTTAAGCTTTGATTATAAGTATTTCATTAGTAGTGCTCAACTCAAGTGGTTCTAAAACTAATTACTCGTTAGAATAACTAATAGCAAAGGATTTTATACTTCGATTATTCCAACCAATTCTCATCTATTCTCTCGATTCAAATTCAAAACCAATAATGGATTTGAAAACTAAAATACAAAGTATTTAACGAATCCAAGGATTCTCTTCTAACAACATCACTAATAATATCATTCAATGATAATAATTGAGACATATTTTTATGTTCTGCTAAACACAAGAATTTCTTATTAATTAAATACTTTTTATTAATATAAAAATGGAATCAAGAATCCGAATGATTGCTGTTTTGCCTATTTATCTATTCTTACTTATGCTATAACTCAATAGTCTTAACAATTCTGTATATCTATACAGAGTATACTGTATATTGATATTAGATATAACCGAATCGAGATTATCGACTTATAGAGTGAGTTAACCAATAATTTTATTAATATCTCAAATAAAATGTTGATTGTGTTTGATATGAATGAAAGAATTTTAATAACAAAAACGATTTTTCTGAGATATCAACGCAGACGTCGACAAAATGAAAACATTTGAAACAATTCGCTCTTTAAATATATCTAAAATGAAGAATTTGTAATTTGGAATTTCGCGAATACAGTATTATATATTATATTATATTATATAATATTATATTATATATTATAATATATATTATAATATATCATCTCAACTAATTTAAATAATATTCTAAGAGCTAATATTCTGCTGGTTTGCAGTCGTGAATGTATTTGATAAAATGATGCATTGCTTGAAATTTCAAATATTTTCATTTCAACAAATTCAGTCAGCGATGAGTTGAATTGAATTTAAATTAATGATAATTTGCTGAACTGTAAGAATAAATACAAAAGTACGAAAAAAGATGTAAAACAACGCTTTAATGTTGGCTCAATTTCTGGAAAAGTGTTTTGGTTTAAAAATAGTAGAAAACAAAATGAATTAATCATTGATAAGTAAAACATTCATTTGTGGATTCATATACGACATAAAAAGATCGCAAACAGAATACGAGCTCTCATTTAATTTATTAAATTTTTAATAATTAAACAATGGATTCGAGTTTGAACTCAACTTAAACTAATTGGTGAAACAAATATGAAACTGAGTGTTAGAGTCTAAGTCTCAGTTTAATTCTAATTCTAAGTCTAGTCGGCTATGGCTTAGGGCTATTGCTATGCAAACTGATCGACAATATGATTAAGAAGATCTCATTGCCGAGCTCTCTGAGGTCGGGCGGGAAGGACTCGGGCAAAGTGGTCAAGTATACGCCCTGCAGCACATCTGGCCGGCACCTGGATGACGACTTGGATGAGGTTGCCGTCATCAGCAATGCCGCTCCAGAAAGCATTCGGTACGGAAGTGGTCAGCATTCGACCGCCAACGGGCCCAGAGTTGTGCCCGGGATCATCACATCTCACTTGGGAGGAGTCAGTATTGTTCAGAGGTTTGTCGACTCTATTCTGTCGAAATTATTTTGACTTTTATCGTTAAATTCATTTTAATCCCTTTTAAGACTTATTTTTAATTAGTTTTTAAAAAATCTTTATTTCAAACTTAACCTAAGAATAAACGCTTTCTTTTAATACAAAGTTATGCATAAAATAGTGATTTAATGCTTAGAATGTTTGTAATAGTAAACCAAAGCTATTATTTAAAGATTTATATGCAATTGTCATAATCTCGAAATTTCTTTTCGATAATAAATTATTAGACAATTCTTAGGAAAAAATAACTCAATGAATAGCTTCTTAAAACTTTTGTGTTTATATATTCATAAATTCCAACAAAATTGTTATTTAATAAAGAAAAGATTTAAATAATTTATTTTAAGTTTGAGTGATTTTTAAGAATACTTTGGTCTTTAAAATAAAAATTGTTAAATATTGTAAATGAAAAAATTATAAATAAATTGATACTGGTTGATTTTAAGCATAAAAATGTTAATCAAAATTTAATTATATATTTAAAATTCAATTAAAAGAATACAGCAATAAAGTACAATGAAGACTCGCCAGATTTTTTAAACAACTTTAGGCCAGACTCGACATATATTTATGAAACAAAAGCATCCAGGTTATATTTTATTTATAAATTTTAAAAGTGTTTTCAGTCTAATTACTATTAAGCTTTAATTAATATTAAAAATTAAGTCTAGACTTAGTTTAAGCCTAAAATAAGTTAAACCAGAGATAGTCACAAGTTGATGATGATCAAGTTAGCACTTATAAAAATATTTTATTGTACGGTATGTTTTTAGTTTATTTAACAAGTTTAAACATGTACAATTTTAAATAAGAAACAGAAATTCCTAAAGTCCTGCGATTAAGGGTTTTTAGCAACAAATATTTAACTAAAATATTAAAAAATAATATACTCTAGGCAGTTTTTGCAATTTAACTGAACTTAATTGTATTTAAACCAGATTTAGACTTATTTAGTTAATTTAATTAAATTTAAACTGGATTTAGCTTTAATTTAAGAAAAATTATCTAATTTTAAGTAAGAACATAAAAATTTGCCACTAGCTAAAACTTAAAGTAGAACAAATGCCAATTTATCAAATTAGGAAAATTTTTGACTAATTCCCTTTCTGAATCCTTGAATTAAACCTTAACACAAAAATTGAGTTAACTTGAATTACAAACAAACTCAAACAAAATTTTTAAGTTACAAGCAATCATTTGTTTTACCTATAAACTAATAATAATATTGATTTTATTTGAAAAACCAATAGTAATAGTAATAGTAGTAGTATTCTTAAAGTTTATAATTATTTAAATATACAATAAAATAACTAGATGCATAGGTAGATATTTGAAAGTTTCTGCTTTAGATTCTAGAATTTGAAAAGTTTTTAACTTTTTTACAATACATAATCATTATTCATATTAACAGTTAACTTGAGATAACTTTTTTGGTTTATTTAAGCTTGATTTTTTTAGATTATTTATTGAATTAATGTTTATTTTTAAAAATACATCAGTTATTTGAAAAATAATATAGAAAACAACATTTTTAAAAAGTTATATCGATTAATTTAAAACATAAAGTAAGATAAATGAAAGAAATTTTTAATTGAATTATGGAAACATTTAATTGATTGGCATTATAGTTTTAATTGTTTGTATTTTATTCGATTCTGTTTATTATAAAGCGTTTATTACAAGAGTCAATTTTAATTTTAAAATATATATTTTTTTTGATGTATTATTTTCATATGTTTTAAGTTTCAAATTATTTTTTTAATGTTTTTAATAACATCTTATAGTTTTATTTCTAGTCAATATCAAATTTCTAATAAAATTTTTAATTTGAAAAATAAAATTGTTTAAAATTTTAAATTGAGGTTTTAAAATTTAGTAACATTTTAACTTTGCTATTTTTATTTTAAAATTTACAGTAAAATAAAATTTAAAATAAATTTTGATTTATTAAAAAATATTTTAATATACAAGACAATTTCAGAAATGTGTAGCCAAAATCGAGGTAGTGCAAAAATGCGCACTCCAGACCAACTCATTTTACGGCTGTGTAAATCCGCCATTAAAATTTAAATAGCTGGTGTTTTACAATTTAAAACGTAAAATTAAAAATGTATATCTAATAATAACTAAGTAAAACAATAAAGGTATGTTTTTACATGTTAAATTAATAAAATATTAAACCAATTATAATTTTATAATTTTAAAATTTATGTAATTATGTTTATTATAAAATAATAATTACAACTAGCTAAATTTTAAAATTATAAAATTATGATTGCTTTAATTTTTTATTAATTTAACATGTAAAAAGCATATCTTTAATGTTTAACATAATCATTATTGCATATACATTTTTAAATTTACATTTAAAATTGCAAAACATTAGTTAATTAAATTTTAATGGCGGATTTTTTTAGCTAAAATTTTTTTTTCGCTGGAGTGCTGGTATTTCTACTACCTTGATTTTGGCTACACATTTCTAAAACTGTCTGTAGAATGTATAATAAAATGCAACAAAAAATTGTTTCAAAAGGAGAAAAAAATAAATTACTTAAATTCTATTAAATAAAAAATTGGACAAGTTCATTTGATTTGTTAAAAATAAACTAAAAACTTAAATAATTTTTATTATAAAGCTACTTTCTAGGATTATTAATAGAATTGTTTTTGGTTATTAATTAACCAAAAATTCTTTTGGTTTTTATTAAAATTTAATTTTATTTAATGCTTTAATATATTAAAAATTTAAACATTAAAATAATTTTAAATTTTAAATTTTAGAATAAGAAATAGAATATTATTTCTCAATTTTTTTTAGTAAACTGCAATATTTTATGTTTGCAATAAATTATAAAAAATCTTTAAATAAAAACATAAGTTTTACTTAATTACATTAGTACTAAAATAAATACTAAATATACATGTCAGTATTTAATTATAATTTTTAATAAAAATAATTTAATAAAAAATAATATTTTATATTGAAGTAAAATTGTAAAAATTATTTTTTCATACTTTATATTGTAAACATATATTGCTTTTAAAATTAGTTGCAAGATAGACAAATTTTGTTGAAGTAAAATTTTAATTAAATCTGATTTAGTTTTGCACGTACGTTTTATTAAAACAAAAACTTTATTATAATTTGCATTTCAAATAAACTGAATTTTTAATTAAAACTTTAATACTAGCAACTTAAATGCAATTTTAAATATTAAAATTTTAAAATAAATTTATATATTATTAATTCTTATCTAGCTGAAAAGTAAAATATTAATTAAATTCTCAAATATTCTCTATCTGGTTTATATTGATTGACGTGTTTATATACAATTTATTTCTTGTTTTATTTATTAAATAAAAACCATTAGATAAATACTAATATGACTTCTGTGTTCTCAAAGGTCTAACTACCTAAAGACAAGACTCCAATTGATGGCAAAATATAAATATAGAGTAGTTTACTGAGCAGTACATTCTGTACATCTCTTTTCAAAGTTAGTCATATTTTGAATTTCTTAGGGGAATTGCATTTACCTTGCACTAAAAGATAATTTTTATTATGTTTTTGACAAAATTAATCAATATAATAGGCTACAAGTTTTACAATTATCTATTTACTACTAAAAAATTAGAAATTTTGTTCAAATACTTTATTTAGCCTTATTAATTTCACAATATATTCTAGCTTAAGTTTCTCATTGATTGTACAAGTATATATTTTGTTATTAAAATATATTCAATTAGTTTAAAATATAAATGGAATTACATTTTTACTCTCTCTCTCTCTCTCTCTCACTCACTCCTGCTCTCTCTCTCTCACTCCTGCTCTCTCTCTCTCTCACTCCTGCTTTCTCTCTCTCTCTCTCCTGCTCTCTCTCTCTCTCCTGCTCTCTCTCTCCTGCTCTCTCTCTCTCCTGC
>JAQFXP010002802.1:0-14066 GCA_034693685.1 Belba bartosi | reverse complement strand
TAAATTGTCTTTAAGCTAATGGACTGTTTCTCTTCAGCCAACTGTTCCTGAATTGTGCGCGCATTAAGATTTCGGTTTTTAAGGACCAATCGTTTAATTAATTTGTCAGTTTTGACAGTTGTCACCCGCTGTCGGCTACTTCGTATCAGATTACGAGCAGTTCCATAGACTTTAAATTTGTCAATAACTGCTTTGACACCTGATTTACTACAATTAAACTTTTTTTTCAATAAATGCAAAAGACTTTTTGTCTTCGATTCTCATTTTATACATTAATTGGCGCTCAATCTCTGAATATTAGCGAAATTTAACCATTGTTTGCAATAATCAATTAAATCTTTACTAATATTTAACTAATTAACAAAAACAAATCGAATTCGAATCAGTGCTCAGTTAGTTTCAGCCGGAGTTTAACAATTAAACGCGCGCTCAAACATCGTTCGAATACTTTTTACAATTTAATTATTAAGACATACTTGTTAACTGATCTAATTTAAGAAAATACTTTTAACTTATGTTTAGCTTGATATATTTTTAAAAATCTACAGTAAATAAGCTTTCTTTTGGTACCAAAAACTCGAAAATTGAATTGATATCAAATAAGTTATACAACTTAGAAAATTTTAGTTTGATTAGTTTTCAATCGTGCGAATACTTGTTACAAAGAGTGTAGTCTATTATTGATGTATTGATCTAATGATGTATTGATGTTGTGTTGCAGTAATCCAAGCACTGGTAGCACTAGTCAACGATCCCGAACCCGAACATCCATTACGAACCGATTTAGCCGAAGAATATTCGAAAGATAGAAAAAAGTTCTTTAAAAATGCCGAAGAGTTCACTAAAAAGTTTTCAGAGAAGCGACCGTCAGATTAGGTCTATTTGTTTGATACGAATATTGAAATTAATATTATATTCGATTTTATTATAGATTTGATTCGAGAAAACCTGTAATTAATTGAGGATTTGATTGAAATAATTGTAATTTTTTCGACTCAATTATCACTTAACCCAACAGTCCCTAACATAACAATACATAACAGTTCTTATGGTTTAGTTTTATTTTTTTGTTAATTTAATGAATTATGAGATAAACGAAAAACATTTGTATAAAAAGAAAATTGAAAGGCTTTCACACTTGGATTCTATCGATATTTAAATTTTCTAAAAAATAACTAATTTTTTATAATTAAATAAATGTGAATCAGTTGAGCAAAGACTGATTTCACAATCTTTTAGAATTACAATACGTCTAAAGCATTAACTGTTTATTGTATTCATTCATTTCAAAGCTCTTGTTATCGAATGTATTCTACATTTCTCTCAATAAATAAAACTCTAAACAATCCTTACATTTCATACATTATTTCAGTTCATTTATTTATTTAATCATGGTTCATTAGTCAGTTTGTTTCGAGTTGCAAACTATATTCAAAATTAGTTTAAGATTTGTAATTCAAAAATCAAGTCTAACTGTAATTAAAATTAATATAATTATTAATTTACGGCCACAACGATGATTGAGACAAAAATAGTATAATTATTCAATGCCTTTAGTTTAGCCTTTAGTTTATTTGCATTTTTTTATCAGTACTTAATATATTTTCTGTTTTATCAAAGATAAAAATTGAAATTTTTATTCGCGTACAAAATATACTGCAATAGTGCAAGGTACATTATTATAATATTTTATTATTCATTTATATCATTTTAAAAAGCTAAGCTTTCAGAAATGATTTTATAAAATATTAAACTTAAGAATTAATTTATTTGTTAATTAAATTAAGTATTGAATTATTTAAAAAATTATAGTTTAAATTACTTGAAAACGTTTTCTCATTTCTAGTTTTTTCTGAATAATTTCTAAAAATAATATTTTTGCCTAAAATTAATATAAACACAAAGTATAGTGTTTTAACAAATTATTGAAAGTATAAAAATATTTTGATTTCAACTATTTATTAGAAGTTTATTATTAGTATTGATAACTGAATCAGTGATGCAAAAGCCCGAAGACGTCTTCGTGATATCTGCCATCATTAGTGAGTTGAGTGACTATTTCCTGAGCTTTCATTTGATTAACTTTAGCTTCGCTTTCAAATAGTCTGACGAAAGCCTTCTTCACGCCATCGGCCAGTAGTGTATGGCCGCAGACATAGATGTGTGCGCTTTCATTGCTGAGCAACCAATAGAGAAGTGCTCTTTGTTTGAATACCTGGTCCTGAATGTAGAGCTGGAGATGTGCGGAGATATTAGAATTGAATTAAATTGAAAAATAATAATCAAATTTGAATTTATTCAAACGAACTGACCTTCTTCTGGCCCTTTTGTTGAGAGAAGGCCATAAACACTTCGTGCAAAACGCCTTTCCTGAGAAGAGGCGCAAAATCCGGTCCATAAATGTTATCAATATTCGAATGACAACCAAAAAACAAAAACATTTTTCCACAAATCTCTTGGTTTTGAATGTCTGCCTGTCTTTCGATCCAAAAGCTCCGGAAGGGGGCAATGCCACTGCCGGCGCATATCATTATCACCGGTAGTTTCTTATTTACCGGTAATCTGAACTCCGGAGCGCTTCTTAAAAAGCAGGGAATGTCTGTCTCGGGAAAGCTATCTATAAAACTACTGCAAACGCCAAACCTTTTCGGTCCCATTCCGTCTACAATACAGATAAACAATAAATTAAATATTAATTTAAATTCCGAGGTTTTAACAAACCATGAATATGATAGCCGAGCACATCCATTGTCAGGTGCACTTCACTCGGAGTGACTTTAGTTGAACTGCTTATAGAGTAATACCTGGGCTGTAGTAATGGTAATTGAGTTAACAGAAACTCTGGGTCGACGTGAACTGATGGGAATTCATTCAGAACGTCAGCCATATTCGGGCAGTTATACGAATGCCATTTCTCGTAGTTATCGATGTCCTGAGCATTATATCGAGATTTAATACTCATTAAAATTTGCAAACAATTGATTGGTTTTGTAATAATCAATTAAAATATAATTAATGAATGAATGCATACATTCGCCAGTTTTCTGAGTCTAAATGAATCCCAATTATCGTTCGCCATATCTATCAAATAATTGAGAAATTTCTGATTCGGAGGACTATTGATATCGAGATAGTTAGTGAGAGCCACTCTTAAGGAACAGGAGGGAAGTCTTGTGTCTGGCGTCCATTTTCCATCAATGAGGTGCTGCACTTGTATGGCAGTGTCGGCGTCATTATAGCCGTTCAGACTCAGGTGTCCGAGCAGTGCGTTTACAATCTCTTTCGGGTTCGACGGAAATACCGCCAAATGGTCTCCGGATTCGTAATTAAACCAATTCTTTGCGATTGCATTCGAAGGGCTAAGGCGTACCAGAAGTGTCTGTCGTTTCGACTCTTTCGGTTGAAGTCTGACTCTTGTTATTAATTTACACAAAAATATTTTCTTTTTGTGAAGTCTCGACAATTCGTGTTGTATTTGATGTTCATTCGACTCAACAAATACTTCACTAATTCTGACCTTTTTGTGATCGTAAGCTCTTTCATCAAAACTGGTGATCGATATCTCATTGTTTTCTATATTTATATCAAATGCTTTACAGGAGGTTTGATAGCATTCGTGACCCCAAATGTTAAATGCCTGTTCTTGACCTCTTAGGTCATCGCCAATACCTAATGGCAAAACTCGAGTCGCGCCCAAACTTTCCAAAGTTTTGTCAATATTTTTTCCGAAGGCACAGAATGTGGGATATTGTGAAGAACCCAAAGCGAATACTCCATATCTGAGTCCATTTAAATTGTCGTTTTGTTCGTTTTGACTCATTTTGCAAAGATTTTTCCAAAACTCCTAATTTTGTTTAAATAAATTGTTAATAATTTTAAAATTAATAGCTGTAAGAGTTGTTTGAAATAAATTTATAAATTTAGGCAAAAATCAATTGAGCGATAAATACAAGTTTATTGATTATATTTAAATTTTATTTAAAATAAAAGTTTAACTTCGGCTAAAGAAACCATCAAGTAAAAAAAATAACTCACCTTTCCATTATCGGGCGCCTCTCCATTGCCAAAAGTACTGGTGACGAACATAACTAATGACTCATTGAATAAGTTATTGAAGTTATAGTCTTCGAGACAAACAATTTGTGCAGAAAATGAGATTTGCATTAGTTTTGAGAGTTTTTGAGCAAAACTTTCAGATTTTCCGGTTTCTGTCGCATAAAGAATTGTAGCTTTAATTCGCTTAGACATCACACCCGACATCAACCTAACCATCCAAAGCGCTGCTCTGTTTGAGTTTTGTTATATTTTATTAATTAACTTTGTGTTTTAATTAATTAATTAACTAATCATACTTTGAAACAGTAATTAAACTTAATTTGGGCTTAATTACTGAAATCCATTTGTAATACTTCCAGGCCTTTTCCTATACTCAAAATTTTGGTTAATTAATGTGATATTAGTGAAAACTAATCAATATTATTAGACAAACCTGGTATTCAAAACTTGGTCTTAAATTATAATTAAGCATTTCTTGATGAAAGACAGGGGTCAGACTAGCACTGACAGGCGGAACAATCCAAACCCAGTCTGCAGGACAACCACCTCTTTGTTTATACTCTGTCTGCATATGTTTAATGAATGAATCAGAGGCCGAGTGATGGTCGACAATAGTAACCCCGGCCTTTTGATAGCTATACAGAACTGCGACATTCATTTCAATCATTGCTCTGTCTTTCCAAAGAGTGGATGAGTTGGAAGTGTCTAAACCCATCATTTGTGCGATATTCTAGTTGTTATTTATTGGTTAAAAAAAAGTTTCAATTAAACCAAATATACATTATATCAAAGATCTAAACCTCAGTTATATTATAGCGCTGGGGATCACACAAATCTCTGGCACCGATCTCAGTACCCATATACCAGCCATTGAAGGGACAGCCAGTAAACTGAAGACCTCCGCAATCCAATTGCATTTCCGCCACTGCAGGCAAAGCATACCATTCCAGTTCCAACTGTGCAAACCATTCATAGCTCGGGTGTTCCAATTTAATTCTCAAAACAATCTCTTCTGGAATTTCATAAAATTTGACGCCTTCTCCGGGTGCCGACACAACTATAGGAAGTATATCAAATCGACCATTTCTACCCTTCCATCCAAGTCTTTGGCAAATCTTTGATTTAAATAAAAACTACATTTAAATAAATTCATAAGAAGTGAATCGTTGATAAAATCCATACTCTTGTGAATTGCACTCTCGCCGGGTCTCCAACAACAGAGCCATCCGGTTGTGAATAACCTTTAGTTTATTAGTTTAAAAGTATTTTCAATTCAATTTTGTTGAATATCATAATTCAATTAATATTAAATACCGGCATAACTAATGAGTTGCGAATTCCAAACTCTGTAGTCATCTCTGCCTCGAATTCTTTGTGGAAATATCGTTACAAATGATCTAAAAAATGATTTCATATAATCGGTTAAATTCTTTGTCATAAAAACAAATCAATCAATCAATCAATTAGTATTGCCTTAAATTGCCCGCATTTGTGGCCAATTGGATGTGTTTGCAAAGAGTTTCAAACATTTCTGCTGTAGTGGTCACATGTCTGGCGTCTTGCAATTCCAACTTGTTCCATTGAATTCTGCCAATGCACCTTGATGCATTTCTCCAGGCGGTCTTTGCACCGAACAGTAACTCGTCGCCAGTCATTGAATAGGTTCCGGTTCTCTCCACTTCTGTTGCTATTTCTGAAAGACGCTGAGCTAAATCAGAAGTACTTGATCTATTGAATAGAGTTTGCATCAAGCACCAATCAGTTAGGTTAATTAAATTAAGCAAACATTTTAAAATTAAAAATACTTTTTTAAGTAAATAAAATATTGTTCTAGAAACTCCATGGCCTGGTCTAGGATTTCTTCATTACTAATTGGATTTGCTGACTGATTTGGTTGAGCCATAATAGAGCCCATACAGGCGTGACTGTTACACGAAATGGTCTTTAAAATAGATAATTAACAAAATAATAGAAATGGCAAAACAAACAATATTGTAATTGAGTCATACCTTTGATTTTTGATATAAAGTATCAGTGATTTGATGAGAAGTTGTAATATTAGTGACTTTAATGGGCAACTTAAGGGGGCCGTGATGTAGATATTGAGTGCTGGACAATGTGCTGGCACTCTGACCATTACCGATAATGTTATTACTCGTATGTTTAACATTACTCACAATTGAATTGATTTGCTGTTCGTTGTTTGATATTCCAGACGCGATTGGAGTCAGCTCTTCATCTGTGGATAAATCATTAATTTCAGGCTTAAGTCTCATTATAGTTAAGTTTAGTTAACTTAAAGTTATAATAAGAAAACTGTATTTAATGTTAATGTTATTCTTGTTTGTGAGACTGCATCTCATTTTATACGATTTGAGATTTTGTTTGAATTCCGCCTTCATTAGTCTTAGCCATTATAAAATTAATTTTAAAATAAAAGATAATAAAATTGATATTCAATAACCAATTGAAATAAAGTGAAATTTATTCACTAATCATTTGGAGTACAAGACTAGAGTTAATTATCTTATTTTTCTGGTATTTTTGCGGAAATTTATTTTTGATAAGACATAAAACACGTATTTAAGAATCAAATGGAAAATAAAGTGATAAATTCTAAACACATCCTCTATTTGTTAAATCAATTCAAGGATTTTCTGTTTTCCATGCTTTCGAAGCAATTAATGCATTAATTGATAAGTTTAGCGAATGTTTTATCTGAATCCTAAGCCAAATAATATTGAAGTATTGGAAGTGTATTGCAGTTAAGTAAGAATAAGGGCTCAGATGAACACACTTTGAAAATAGACATTGAATAAGGTATCCGATTTGGTATCGCATGATATTTCCATTAAAGTATATGAATTTGACTGATAATTTGTTAATCATTTTATTTTTCTAACTTTTGATCTATGAATCAAAACACTTGTTATTGTTTTTAGTATCAAATACTTAGGAACTGGAATAAAACCAGAATTTTCTCGACTTTAATCATTTCCGATTTTTAAAAGTTAATTATTTTTTTTAACCAAAAATTAGTTAATAAATTGTTATTATTAATAGTTAATGTATAAATAATTATTAAAATATTTAATTAAATGGCAAAACTATTTTAATTTTATTTATCTCTAATTTTACTTTTTCTAATAGCATACATATAATTATTTATTTCTAATTTTGTTAAAAATAACTTTTGAAACTTTTAATAATTAATAATTATATTACATTTAAATAAGCAAACTCCGTGATTATATCATTGTTTTAAAAAATATGTAATTTTTGCTAAAATTTTTTAACTTTTTATTCTGCAATCACTAAAACTGAGAATTTTTAATTAATTCTTTTATAACTTATACAATAATATAACTTATAAATAAATCATTGTTTAAAAATTCAGATCAATTTGTAGCTTAACTTATATTAATATTAACTGGATATTAAAACTTTAAAAAATAAAATAATAATTTTAAACTAAATATACAGTATCTACAAAGTAAAATATTTTTTGTGATTGAAAATAATTTTTGAGTTTTAATTGACTTGTATTAAATATTTTATTTATTTAAGTAACATTTATATTATATAAATAAAATATATAACTTTTTTCCGACCATAACTAGAAACTTTGGTTTTCGCCCCAAAATAGCAAAATAGCAACTAGCGATTAAACCCCCGGCACATTCTTAACTTAAATCAAATCAGAGTTTTAAAACTTTAACTTGATAATTATATACTTAATCGTGCAATCTTTAAACTTAGAACAAATATACATTACTTTGTGTTAAAAAATATATATAAATCAAATTTGAGTTAAAACATTAAAAGGTTTTTATTTACTGTTTTGGGCCGAAAACCAAAATTTCTGACCATATTCTCAAAGTTTCTTTTCTCACTATCTAACCTTTGAAGATGAGAAAATTTTCTTTGTCAAAAATAAATTAAAATAAATTAACCAAAATTTTTAAATTAAGTATTAATAAAAACTATTTTTCTCTAAAATTAATTACCTTTAGTTGAATCAAAAGTTTGGTTGTTGTTAGAACTCATTGTTTAATCAAATAAATTAAGTTTTACTTTTGGTCAAAACATGAATTGGTTAGTAACTGCAATACCTTGGGCAGTTTGGGAAATTAACCGTTTCTTTTGTCAGCAAATTCTGGTTTAGTAGCGAGACCAGTTTTGCTTAGCCTAGGCAATTGAGTAGACTTTTGGAAGAGATTAATTCGATTCCAACTTATAATTAATTGTTTCTAAACTTTGAATTACATCAATTTAAATGAATAGATTGAAATTATTTATTTATATTGTACATTTTTGTTATGTTATGCAGATTTGATTTCTCAATACATTAGTTTATTATGTAATAAATAATTTTTAAATAGTATCATTTTAATTTCAACAGAACATCCATTAAGACTCATTAAGATTTCTGTTTAAAAGTTTTATTACATAACATAATTAATACATCTTTAGTTATTTCTATAATTGTTGTAATCAGTTTTTTTTAAATTATTAAAATAACTTTTGATCTAGTAACAAGAACAATCAGTCAATAAATATTTTATTATTTTTTGCCAAGATTAGAAAATTAACGTAAAAATATGAAAAAATGTAAAAATATTTTAACTGAATTGATCTGAATTTAATTAAACTAAATCTATTTAATAGCTAATTGTATTTGTACTAAATCTATCTCCAATTTAAAAAAACCAAATTATTTGCTTAAAAATACTTCAAAAATTTGTTAAAATTATAAAAAAAATATTAAATAAAAATAATTGATTAAAGTTTTTATCATTATAATTACTTAATTTTAACTGGTTTTTTACTTTGAATTTAGAAAAATTTATTAATGAGTTATCAAGATAAAATTTTACAATAAAAACATTTTTAAGCTTTGATAGTAATACTTAGTTTTTTAGATATTATTTGTTTATATTATTTTATATTAATAGATTTTTTTTATCTTTAGTTTATTGAGTTATAAAATAGCATTTTTGTTGATTAAATAAAACATGTCAATAAGGGTTAAATTTATAAATTAATCCTATTTTTTAATTTGTTAAAATTATTTTAATTACAAAATTTAATTTTTAACAAAAGTACTAATATTATTAATAATTTAAACATAACTTATTTTTATTTTAAACCAGAGATAACTATAAATAGTCACTACTGATTAAGTCTACAAGGTTTAAATACATAATAGAAATAAAAATTTAAATTGAATTATATTAGACTTTATAAGACTTTTAACAAATATAAAAATAAAAGTTTCAATTTTATTTGGAATTGAATAAAGTCGGACTACTGTACAAATAAACATGCCACAAAATTTTTAAAATTAATAGTGATTTATTTTCAAATTTATAATAAAAATTAAAAATATATATATATTAGACTAAATAACTAGTTAATTGGGTTTTTTTGTTCTAATTTATTAAAATAATTAAGTTAACAAACGGTTGATGTTTAAGACTTAAGAATATTGTCAAATTTTATTATATTGCAGACTTTCATATCTTTTAAAAAATATTTTATTATACTTTTGTTGTATCAAATAAATTAATGTATAACCAAAAAAAAAATAGAAATATTTACAATTTGAAAAATATTTTTATTCTTGTAAATAAGTGCTAAATTAGTTTAATTTTGTCAATTTAACTAAAATTAGTCAAATTTAGATTTAATTTAATTAAGTTAAATTGCAAAATAACATATAAAATGTTTGTTATTTTATTATCTCCAATGCGTTTTAAGGTTTTGTGGAAAAAGTCAATAAATTTATTTCTTACTTTTCTAACATGCTATGGCTAAATATATATTTACTAACAAAGAGAAATTTACCTAATTAAATTTTTATATTCAAATTGTAATTTTCTAATTCCAAATTGGTATTATATTATTAAAATCACAAATGTTTAGTTTAAAATTAGAAAATGTACAATTTGCAAAATATAAAATTTCGATTAGATTAGTTTTGTTTAGTAGTAAATAAATACTTAAATTTAACTATTAGTTTTAATAAAAAATAACAATAATTAATAAAATTAAGTTTGTCAATTACAATGTACAGTTCCTGAAATTCAAAAGTACTGTTGAATTTTGTTATTAAAACAAACTTATAAATTGTTTAGCTTGTACATTTTATTATTAAAATTTAATTCTAGATAAAATTAAAATTATATTCATATTCAAGTTTTAAAATTAAAAAGCATTTAAAAGTTTGATTTTAAAACTTTTATAATCAATACCTGCTTATTATATTTTAGTAAATTTTATTAAATTTATTTAAAACTTATAGTTAATTAATTTGTTCTTTATTTTAAACTTTTGTTTATTTAAATTATTTTATATGAACAAAAGTTTATAAAAAAAAGATTTGCTTGTTTCAAGTTTAATATTATTATAAAAATTTATTTAATTATTAAAAAAATACAAGCTATCCTGCCATAAAATTTTACATTATAGCAAAATTCAGGAATACTCTCGAATCTCAGAAACTGTAAGTAAAACATATAATTCAATTTGTAAAATACAAACTTAATTACATTGACAAAGTTATAATAAATTATAAACTAATATAAGATAAATAAAATGAATACAACACAAAAGTTCAATATTTTCGTGCCATTTATCTAAATTCAGCTTGAACAATCCAGTTTTATAATCGTTTATTAGTTTAACACAAAATTTATCACAATTTTGCCAATGCTCTTTTGCAAGAATAAATTTGGTTTAGAATAAATAAAAATATTTTTACCAATTTTAACTAATGTCTGCTTTTAATTGCTTATTACTTTTAAAAAAGATTAAAATAAATTGAGTTATAATTATTAAAATAAAGTTTTAATTAAATTATTTAAATTAATTAAAAATTATTTAGACATTGTTTTGATATCTATTTTTGTAAGAATAATAATCTTCGACAATTTTTAGTATTAATTAATGTATATAATTAGGAATTTACCTTATTTTTATTACCTGTTTTAAATTTCTAAATTAAAAATTTTATTAAATAAAGGTTTAATGCTTAATAAAAATTTTTAAAAACATGTTTTTAATTTAATTTATATATGTAAAACATATACATGCAAAAAATATTATTTATACATATAAATTTTTTAAAACATTTTTAATACTAATTTTACAGATGTGGCCACATCTCATAGTTCAAAAGAGTTGATTAACACTTTAACTGTTCACTAAACATACAAAAACAATATATCTGCATAGTCTTAAGGTTGACCTTGTAGGTCTTTGCAGATATATTGTTTTTGTATGTTTATCAAATTGTATAAAAGCTAACAAACTTTTTGATTTCTTATCTTATGGCCACTTCTGCTAATTTTATTTAGGAATTGAGAAGGGGGATAAATAAATTAGGCAAAAATCCCCTTTGACATTAAAAATTGATATTTACTCTCCTTAGCATTTAATCCTCAAAAAGGTATCCTCACCCTACAAATTGCCGGCCGTCTAAGGCACTGGCAATTTTTTGGGGTTTTTGGATTAAATTAATTTTTCCTAAATTGGTGTTAATAATAATCCTGTTTAAATCCAATTAAATTAGTAACATTTTATCATATATATGTGAATTTTTGAGCGTTTTTAAAAAATCTCTCCGGTGGTACCCCTAGGTTTTTGGCTAATATTTTTGGTTAAATTCCCTTTCTAATCTTTCCCTGGATCGGTCAATTTTTTTATCCATAATTTTATTAATTTTTTGATTAAAAACTTATTAAAATATAAGTATAGTTTAACTTTACTAATTTAAACTTAAGTATTTATTTTAGATACATTGTTGATAAGTTGTCACTGATAATATTTTAAATATATACATAAAATGGCCACAAATATAAAAAAGAAATAAAGTTATTTTTAAATCTCTGCCAAATTAAGTGTCCCTGCTCACACTTTTCTAAAATATCGGATAATAAAACTACTGTAATACCACACATATAGCGGCATGCGGGTATAAAGTAAAGTTGACCTTGAGGTATACCGGCATGCCTGGTATAAACGAGGAAAAAATATGGTTTTTAACAAATGGCTTTAACTTAAATTTTAAAATTATTTTACAATTTAAATGCAATAATATATCTTAAAATTAAAATATAATGTTGTGCAAAGTTTAAAATAAAATAAACTAAATTAAATAATAAATAAAATATTTGATATTAAATGTACTAAAAACATTTAATAAATTAAAGAAAAATAAGAAAATTTGCAAGAAAATGTTTAATTTTTTAAATTTTAACTTAAAATTAGACAAAAACAAATGGCAATTTAAATAAAAATTAACCAAGCTATTAACTTTGCATTTAATTATTACAATTAATTAAAAATACTAATTAAATAAAATTTTTATATTAAAAATTTTCTTCACTTTATTTCGGCATTCCGGTAGGAGCCTTAAAGCCTTTTTAGCAAAAATGGTTATTCTCGCTTATACCGGCATGCCGCTATACGTGGAGTATTACGGTAAATATTTTGCAAATACAAATTGAAGTGTTATTGAAGATAAAACGCAGGAAATAATAAATCATGATTGCATTTAATTATCACAAATTTATTAGTAAATTATCTCAAAAATAAATAATTATCTGTTTAAGGACTTTTAGTTTTGTGATAAATAAATGTTAATAGTTTAATAATAGTTGAAAATTTTAAAATATTTTATTATTAAATTAAACTAGCAAACAACTTATATACTGTATATATAGTTTAATGTTAAAATATTTAAAATAGTATTTTCAAAAAATAAAATATTAATTTATAGTGACTTACCAAATCTCAATACATATTTCATAAACAAAAATTCGTATTCATATTCATAATTTAAAAGCATAACAAATGTTTTTAAATTTCTTGAATTTGTGCAAATGTTTTGAATAAAAAGTTAATTTAATAATAAAAATTATTTGTATTATAGTTTTTACATTAAAAAATAGAACAAATTTACTAAAGAAAAAATAATAATAAATACAATTTTAGTATTTAAAGACTTTTCATGCTTAATTGATTATTAATGTTGCACATGAGCTAAATTTTCTTTAAAAGTTATAAATTAATTTATTTTTATTGTTAATAAATTAAACACTTATAATAGTTATAAAATTATTTTTATTGTTTTAAATTATTTTTCAACTAGCTCAATTATTGTTTGCAAGCAATATTTTTTGCTCTTGTGCAACATAACAAGTTAAATGACAATTTAGATCAATCTTTATTTTTGTTTTAATGCCCAAAATTGTAAGTGTTTTGTATAATAAAAATAAATGGGTTAAAATGCTTAAATGTAGAGTTCTGTCAAAGTTTTTAAATAATTTTTTTAATTTCAAACTTTAAAATTTTATATGTATTTAGATATGTATACCGTATATATAAAATTTTAAATAGTAAGTTTACTCAATTAAACATTTAAAACTACATTTGTAAACTAAAAACTTTTAAACTTTAGTTACTAGCTATGCTTAATAATTAAATTTAAAACAATATAAATTTTAATTATTATTAACAGGGACGATTTAAAGATAAGAAATCAAAATGTTTGTTAACTTTTATATCATTTGCTAAGCATACAAAAACAATATATCTGCAGTGGCCACCAGTGGTCAGTGCAGATATATTGTTTTTGTATGCTTAGCAAATGGTATAAAATGTTAATTAACTCTTTTGAACTATTAGATTAAATCATCTCTGATTATTAATGTTCAAATAAGTAAACACTTTAATTTTAATTTTTAAATTATGTAAGTAAAGTGATTGAACTTTTAATGTCTGTGTTTATAAGTTTAAATGTTAAGTTTAAAGATTAGCTAATCTTATGATCAAGTAATGAATAATACGACAAACTAAAAACTAAACAAAACAAAAAACTTGCCATCACAATATTTAATTAAACAAATTACTAGAACTAAGTTTTATTTTATTACCCTGATTATCGGGAGATTGTACGCATTGGCGTATAGTACGCACTCAATAATTACTGAAAATTTAAGTTTTTT
>JAQFXP010002801.1:0-14067 GCA_034693685.1 Belba bartosi | reverse complement strand
TTTGCAACGTCTGGTAGATTCTCTAACCTTTTTGGCCAAATGTCGAAGATGCCAATCGTTGGCAACTCCTTTTAGATTGCTATTAAGTTTAGCGATTTGGAGGTTTTTCCTTCTTTGTGCATTGGTTTTTTAGGCTTTGGTTAACTTTGATTCGGGTTGTAAAGCCGTATTCACTATTAATTTGGTAGTCGATACTGGGTATAATATTGGAGTCCGGTCGTTGAGTTTGGGAGATTTGTTAGAATTGCTTTCTAAAGCCAATTTGCAAGTTGTGGTTAAAGGGATTTTAGAAGACACTGTTTTTATTTTATAAAGTTAAATAATTAAAACTAGTTTTTTTATTATCAATAAATTAGCATTTTGTTAATGATTAGTAGCTTTTGTCTGTGGACCCGGAATGTGTAAGCAATCAAAAGTATACCAGAAAGGTACAACAATTGAAAGCTGGTAGGGAATAAATTAGTTAAAAATAAGGCGTGAGTGTGGAGATAGTGTTGTATCGCGGATTTGGAAACCATTCAGGCGCCATTAAAAGCCATACTTTCACTTTGGAAGACATTTGGGCGCCATACAAACGCTTTGGGAGCCATTCAAGCGCTATACAGGCGCTTTGGGAGCTATTCGGGCGCCATACAGGCGCTTTGGGAACCATTCGGGCGCCAACCAAAGCCGTAAACATAGGCCTAGGCGGCCCATATCCCACCGCCATGCCTCCAAATGTAGTGATTCGGCCGGCACTCCTGCCCGGCCGAACCACTCATACCTACAATATTAGTAGCGGGACCGCGTTAGGCGGACCGACGACCCGAGCGGCAAAAGCCGCCGGCCCAACAGCACAACAACAAACAAACGCTTACTTTTTCTAGTCAAATAACTTCTAGTCAAACAATTTCTAGTCAAACTTTTTATTAAATTATTAAAAGTTTGTGCTCTCCTTTTATACCAGTTGGCCGGAAACTCGTTTCCGGCCAACAGAAAATTAGTTTTTGCGCCCGGACTGCATTATCTATAGCAAATCGGGCTGACTCTGTCAGTCCGATTTGCTCATAAGTGGTGTGATAGTCATGCCATCACACCACTTATGATTACTTAGAAAAATGCACTTAAGCACTTTGCTACAATATATATTATATTTTTAAACGTTAAATAAATTAATTATAAACTTTAATTTATATCTATATGTTATATAAATTTTAATTAACTTTATATAAACATATTTGGATTGTATTGAATATTTTATATTAATAAAACAATTAATTTAATTTAAAAAATACTTGTTTTACACAATAATAAATTTTAAATATATTTATTGTTTACTTTGATTAACAATTTAATCCATATTTATTAAACATTAAAATTAATATTAAATTACTACTCTAAAAAAAATATTTTGACTTTAAACCGGATGATCTATTTAATAATATTTTAAATTTAAACTAATATTTATGTTTAATTTGCATAAATAATAAACAGAAATAAAAAATTATTTTACCGCTAAATTTGTTTACACATAAAATTTATAACAATATTAATATAATCTTATAAATAAATTATAAATAGTTAAAAACATAAATTTAATTAATTAATCAGTATAAATTTTTTTATTTATTATAAAATTATAACCAAAATTACAAAGAGAAAAGGACATTTTTAAAAATTAAATTCTTTTACTTTAAATTTTTTTCTTAAAATGCCATCAATTATTTATCAAAAAACCTAATTAAGTCTTTAAAATACAATGAAGTGTTTTATGTTTGTTAAAAAATTTATCGATTCTGACTTAGTTCAGGCCTGACTAAATGAGAAATTTGGTAAATTTTTGGTCATTTTGTAAAAAACAATCAATTATTAGAACAAAAGTTTTAAAAAATATATAATAATCAGAAATATTTGGACAAAAATATTTTTAAAACATCGCAAATAAAAGTGCAAACAAGTTAATGAAGACTACCCAAATAAGCCTTAAACTGATCTGCAATAAAAATGTTTACGAATTACTAAAGCTATAATTTTTATAACAAATATTACCATAAATCTAAGTTTAAATTTCAGCAAAATTAATTTACTAGTTTTTGAGTTATTTCGATTTTTATCACCTCTCCTTAATTATGAAACAAACTTTATATATAATATTTTTAAAATAGACAGTAATTGAATTAAAATAAGAATTGTGTCAAGAATTTAAAGGTTATAATAAAATAAACTAATTTTTTAGTTATAAAAGTAAAAAAATTATTTAAACAATAACCACCCTAAACGCCCCCATTAGCGACTATAATACATTCAACAATTAATTAACATTATTAACATGTAACATACAAATAAAAATTAATTGTTATTTTAGAAAATGTATTTTAAAATAATAATGATTACGAAAACTGCCGTCGACACAATAAATCCACTCATAGTAAGAAAAGTTTGAACTGTAATTTAATCTAAACAAAAAATATAATTAGCATTTTTACTTTAGACTAATACAATAAATAATTTATGTAAAAATAATATAAGATAACAATTGATCTTTGAAGTTTAAAATATTATCTTAATATAATCTGAAATACACATAATTTTTAAATTTAGATTTTACAAACTGTATTTTAGCTTTATTATTAAGTTTATTTAAATATGTTTTTTATAATTATAAAAATGGTGCCCAAAAATTTAAGACTTTAAAAATATTAAGTCACTATAATTAACTTTTGAAAAAACACATTTTTATTTAATAGTTTATGAATTATTAATATTTAAATTAAATTTGTTAATTTTTAAAACTTGTAATTTTTGAATTGATGTTTAAAAATTATTTGAAATAAATATTTATGCAAAAATAATTTTTAATATAAAAAAAATAATTTATGTTTAATCAATTTGAAATATTTAACTAAAAAGTATTTAATTTTTAAATCACATATTCTATATTTATTTAAATAAAAATATTTAACTAATACTAAATAATTGATTAACAACTAAGATTTTAATAAATAGCAAATGAACTATTAAACAAAATAATATTCAATTATACTTCTGTGTATGCAAGATTTACAATTAGCCAGCCAAATTTAAAAACATAAAATAATCTTGTTTCAATTAAATTGTCAATTTAGTTATTAATTACAGATGAGTATAGTATTTAATAAAATATATCAACAAAATTTAACGGCACTAAATTATTTAAAATTTTATTGTGAAGAAAACTTTACCGGTATCATTAAATAAAGTTATAAATTTGATAATAAGATGAATTATAAGTAAAAAAAATTAAATCTTAAAATTAAATAAATTATTCTAATTATAGAATATTATAAAAATATAATTGGGTCAAACATTTTTAATTAAAAATTTTTTTTAAAAATATTTTTTGCAACTTTATTAATAAGCTTTTATTAATTATAATTTTTACCAGGATTATTTAAAAATAGTAAATTAAATTATTTGTTTGGTTAATCCAAATTTAATAATATAAATTTATAGACAAATATTAATATTAATTTTTATTTTTATTACAATTAATAATAGCATTTTAATAATTTTTTTAATAAATTAAATTGTATATTATAAAATATTTAATTAATTAAATTTGATTATTTAATATAATTTAATTTTAAATTATATGTATATATTATTTAAAGCATTTTATTTTTTTAATACATTGCATAATTATTTTTTAAAAAATTAATAAATAGTATAACAATGTAAACACTAAATTCATAGTTTACATTTAAAATTTAAAATAATTAAAAAATTTTCAAAAAACATTTCCGAACCTAAATATAAATTTGGCCCGTTTTTAGAGATAAAAATAAGATTTTCTGTAATAATTAATATATTAAAAGCATTTTTAACTTCATTTAAATTATATGCAATAACAAATATTTAATAAAAAAAACAGCAATTTATGTAGATTTTAGTATATTATTAAAATATTAACTAAAATAATATAGTAATTAATGTAAATTACAGTCATAATAGTAACGAAAAACCAAATTAAATAAATTAAATTAAATTTGTAATTATGCACACTTTGATAGTACGCAATGTCATTATAGCTAAAATATATCAAAATAATTTTTATTAAAAAATAAAATTAAAATATAATAATTAAATATTTATTTTAAATATAATTTTCAACATTATTTATCTCTATTAATAAAATAATTTAAATAATTAATTAATGTTATTTTATGTATTTACCAAATATATAAAATTGATTTTTTTAGAAATAATAAAATATTAAATTTAATATTAATTACAGTTTATAATAAAATTTAATTTAATTAAAAAACCCGCTTATTAAAATACACCATATCATATATATTATTGTAAAATTAATTTCAATAATAAAATATCCATTTCTTATTTTATAATAAAGTTTAAAAAATTTTAATAAACAAATTAAACAAATAATAAAATTAAAATTTTAAATATAACATAATATATACCGTATTTATTAATTTATTGAGTATTTATAAAATTAAATTTTAATTTAATTAAAATAATATATTACATAATAATTAATTTATAAATACATAAATAAAACAATGATTTGGATAACTATAATTTGAAAGCAATTTATATATAGTAGTAAATAAAAATTATCTTGTAAATATTGTGCTTTTTCATTTATTGTTTATAAATTAAAATCAAAACGAAATTAAAACAAAAATTATATATATAATATATAAAAAAAATTATTAGTTTTAAAAAATTATAAAAATTATATTACAAATGCCCACAAAATTAACAAGACAGTGCTACTAAAACAAAAAAAATATATTTATAATTTTAGTAAATTAATTTTATTATTATTTACAGTTAAATATAATATTTAATAAAGTATATCGACAAAATAGGACGGCTCTAAATTATTTTACATTTTATTATAACTACACTTTTCGCGTACGTTTGACTAAGGGTTGAACCTAAATCTATTGCTATTAGCAAAATGTAATTTTTTTTAATTAAAGCAAATTTATTAAAGTTATAAATTAAAAAAAAATTTTATTACAAAAATTAATTTAATAAGTTTATATTTACATTAAATGTTAAACATATAATAAGTTTTTAAGCTTTGTATCCAAGTTTGTTAAAAAATTATAATAAAATTTAAAACTATTTCATTGTTTTTTAAAGCAAAATAATTATATTTATTATTAGTATTAAACTATTAATTTTTAAATATTAATTGGTTATATTATTAGTTTTTCCTTATATATTAATAATTCTATAAAACATTTATAGATTTTTATAAAACATTTTTTAAATTTATATTATTACAAAAAACAAATGATCAATTGTTTAATTTAATTATTTAACTCCGATTCGGACCTAAGTGTGGTGACGGTTCTGGAATAATAAATATAAACAAATAAAAACAAAAATCTAATTTTAAATTTTTTGAAAAATTTATTTCCGAATGGCTATTAATTACGGAAATATAATCTAAAAATTAAATTGCGATTAAATAGATTGTACTGTATTAATTTGTAAGTTTAACAACAAATTGTAGTCTACACACAATTTTTATTTATATTAATGTTACAGTATATGAAAAAGTTATATTAATATATATTTAATAATTATATTCTAAAAATTTACAGTTTTTATCAGTAGTATATAAACTGTAAATTATCAGAATATAAATATTAAATATATATTAATATAACTTTTTCATATTCTGTAACTTTAATATAAATAAAAATTGTGTGTAGATTACAATTTGTTGTTAAATTTACAGATTAATACACTACAATCTATTTAATAGCAATTTAATTTTTAAATTATATCTTCGTAATCAATGGCCATTCGGAATTTTTTTTTTAAAAAATTGAAAGTTAGATTTTTGCATTTATTCGTTTATATTTATTTTTTCAGAACCGTCACCACACTTAATTCCGAATCGGAGTAAATAGAATTTGCCATTTTTCCAGCCAAATTTTATTAGTGTAAATTTAAAAATAATAATTTATTAATTTTGATAATAATTACAGTAAATAACAAAATTAAACAAATGTAAAATTAAAAACATTCTGTTGATTAAATTAATTAAATTTGATATTTTCAAAATTTAAATTTATTATATTTATAATACAGAATAATTAAATATAATTTTTATTAATTATAGTAAATACATTAAGTTAAAATTAATTATTGGTTCCGTAACATATAATTTGCATTAATTAAATCATTAATACTTATTTCGCGCTAATTGAAATTAACCTTACAATTAATTTCGAATTATCGTTCCGTATCGTTTGTCACATTATTATGAATTTTTTGACAATAATCAAATATAAATTTTTGTTATAATTACAGCTTTAAATAATAAATATTTTTAAATAAAATATTTTAAAAAATTTAAATTTATTAACTTTAATTTATAAATATAAACAAATAATTAAAATTTAAATTTAATTTTGGTTTTATATTTAATAAATTTTAATGCTTTTATACGGAACGTTATCAGTTGTAGAAGTGTAATATTCTCATGAGCAGATCACACCGTAATGTAACAAAAAATAGCTAATCGATCTCTTTGACATTGACTTTTATTTATGTTATTTAGCTATTAGGTTAAATAAATTTCTAAATTTAACTTATTTTTAATTTAATACAAACAAATTTTTATAATATATATATTCTATTATATGTGGAATTAATATGTTATTAATTATTTATGCATGTACAATATTAACAAGGGTATTTATATCATTTTATTAAATTTTAGTTTTATGAATAGGTTTTTAAACTAAAATATAAATTAAATTATTAAATAGAAATTATGTTTATAAAAATATTATGCTTATGTAATAAATAATTTTTAAATAATTGTACTGTACATATAATCATTGATTTATACTTACTATGAGTGTATTTATTGTGTCGACAAAGATTTTATCATTTTTATTTATATTTCTTAAAAAACAAAATAAAATTTTTAATTATTGCCGCAACTGAAGGCGTTTGGGGGGTTTTGGGTAAATATTTGCATAAAATATAATACTAAAAAATTTAATATAAATAATAAAATAATTTAACTTCTATTAACAATTTTTATTTAAATTTAACTTACATTATACTATAAAAATATTAAATAAATATAATTAATAAATTAATTCTAAAAAATTACAGTTTCTATTTATAAGTTATAATTTGTTATTTTATAGAAAAAATTTATTAATTATATATAATATTCATTTCTTGATTAAGCTGTAAATTAAAATTGAATACAAATTATTTCTAGATTTCAAATATTTAAAATAAATTATCTAATTTCTTAAATATGAAAAGTATTAAAAATATTTAAATAAACCCCCCTCCTGAACGCCTCCAGTTGCGGCTATAATACAAAAATTTTATTTGATTGTTAATAAAAATTATCAAAAATAATAATTAATAATTAAATTGCCGTCGACACAATAATTTAGTTCATTGTTAGCTTAATAAAATTACATTTTATTCTTAAAATATATCACTATTAATAAATTAAAAATGTAAACATTTCTTTGTCGTAGTGTTTCAAGACCAGCCTCAACTAGCTTTGGCTTACTTTAAAAGCTATTTTTGTAATAATGAAAATATATCTTGCTAAGTATAAATAAAATAATTTTAAAATATAAATGATTCTTTTCTTTTAATTGATTAATTAATTGTAAATAAAAAATGTGGAAGAATTAAAAATTTATTTTTAAAAAATAATTAACACAATATTATCAACTGGAATTAATAACAACATTAAAAGCTTATATTATAAAAAATATAATATAATATATTTGGGCTGTCACTCAAGCGGCGTTTTATTTTTAAATGTAATATTTTTTATTAATTCTATTACATATTGCTACAATAAAAACTGTTTTAAAATTATTTTATTTACTGAATGTTAATTTAATTTTTTACTGGTTTTTACATTTTATATAAAAATAAAATAATTTCAAATAAAATATAAGTTAAATTTGCAAAAACTAAATTAAAAAATAAATAAACTATAAAATTTTAATTTTTTAATAACTTTACATTTATATTTTAAAATTTTCTTTATTAATTTAACAATTAATTTATAATTATTTTTAAATTTTTAATAAAATATAAAAATTTTTTAGATTAATTAAACTACTGTATATGCATTAACACATATTTATTATTAAAAAACAAATATTTAAATCAATCTCATTTTTTATGATAAAATTAATTAAAATAATTATTATTTTTAATTTATATTAATTACAGTCAAAATAATGAAGTAAATCGAAAGAAACAAATTAAATTAATTTTATAGCCCCGCACTCGTTTGATAGTACGCAATTTTACAATAGCGACAATAATTCAATATGGTTTTTATTTGTTCTATAATTAAATTTAAAATTCATTTTATTAAATTTGAGAAGAAATATATATAATATTCGTGAAAATTATTTTTACGATTAAAATCTAATCAAACTATAATATCTAAAATTGTATAACTTTTTTGATTTAAATTTAATTTTCGAGTTTTTGTTATCAAACGAAAACTTATTTACAGTAGATTTTGAAAAATATATTAAACTAGGCATAATTTAAAATATTTACTTAATTTAAATCGGTTACAAGTATGTTTTAATAAATAGATCTTAAAAAGTATTCAAACAATGTTTGAACGCGTTTAATTGTTAAACCACGAATGAGGCTAACTAAGCACTAATTTGTATTTAATTTGTTTTTGTAATAAATTAAATATTACTAAAAATTTAAATTCTTTTTAATAAATTGATTAAATTTTGCGAATATTCATAGATTAAGCGCCAGTAAATATATAAAATGAGAATACAAAACAAAAATTCCTTTGAATTTATATTAAATCAATTTAATTGTAGAAAATCAAATTTCAAAATAGTTATTGACAAATTCAAAGTCTATGGAACCAAACTTAATCTAATCTAAAATTACATAAAGCAGTTGACAACAGTCAAAACAAATAAATAATTAAACGTTTGGTTCTTAAGAATCGAAATTATAATGCACGCATAATTCAAGTACTGTTGGCTAAAATGAAACATTTCTGTAACTTAAATTACCATCATCAATAGCCATCTTAATGTAAAAAACCAAAATGGAATCAATAGTTATTATATTCTAACATACCCAAAATCACGTTGCTAATAAAAAAAATCATACCAGTACTATCACCAATTATAATTCCATTGCAAATAAAATTAGTCTTTATCAAAATTAATTATATTATATAATTTCCCAAATCCAGTTGTTAATAAACAGAAATTATACAGGTACCTACAACAATAACCATCCCATTTCAAATACAAATAATCCAACATTTCGTTGTCCACTCGTACGCTATGATCAATCGAATTGACAATTCGGCGCAACTTCCAAAAGTCGCCTAAACTCAACGCCTGTTGCGCATACAATCGAATTTATGTTAACAGCAAAAAACAAAACAGAACGCTTACTCAATGTTACAACAGCTACTACTTGGGCGCTAATCAAATCAATATGCGCAAACAACAATTTGATACATCGTTTCGCCGCTCTCGCGGTACAACTAAACAGATCGCAAATTTAAATTCATAATCAGCTCTACCTCTACAACAAAAGACGTTTCAAATCGAACGACTTTTTGCAAACTCAACTCTACCGCGACATCTGACCACTCCTAACGTAATGGCCAACTTTTAAACGCCGCGGAATGAGGCGAAGCTAATCTAATTATAAAATAAATTTAAACATTATTTACGATTTTCTGTGTTTTACAGTCAGCGATCACTAATTGCGAAACTGTACTCGCTTATTTGCAACTTATAGCGCGACTCATAAATTTAAAATGTATTTGTTCAGTTTGCTCTAATAACTATATACAGCATATACATTATATCTGAAATGCATTTTAATTATAAATTTAGTTGTACTCATATCGTAGCTATGATTCAACACACATAACAGTCGTCTCGATGTCAGTTATATTTTTGTCGCAGCCCAAACGCAATAGTTGTATTAAAACCCAATTTAGTAATTACTAATTAAATTGTTGTTAATTTACGTCATGTCTAAACACATGATTACTCTTGCGCGCGACTTATTATAATCAATCAGACACTTATTACCTTTTCATAGCCAAATTGATAGTCATTTTAGACGCGAACCGATTACTCGTATTGATACAACTCTTTCTAACGCCGCATAACACATCGCCAGTCGCACTACTCCTTTGCACCGAATATACGACTTGGCCTAACAATCGCAATACAACTCGAATTACATCTCTCGACAACTCAACTAAACACAAGGCAAATGATTTCGCAATCAGTCGACCAATTGAGCGAATACAATCGAATTATCAATTATAACTAATTCTCATTAAAGCCAAAACATATTCGCATCAATCGTATTGCTTCAAAACCGCTTGCGCTATCACCTAAAGCAACAGCACAGTAGAATCTCAAATCACGTGAATACTCCTAAACCCTTGTCACAATATAAATTTAATTTTTTATTTATTTTACACATTTTATTTTTTAATTAGATAATTTTACGTAAGATAAATTAATTTAACAAAAAAAAATTATTTATAAAAACAGATTAAATAATTTTATTAATACAAAACTAAATGAAATTTTAAAATTTTTATTAAAATAATTATAACAATTAAATTAATAAAATTAATATTGAATTATTCTACAATTTCTTCTCGTGGTTACCTCGTATCCAAATATATTATTTTGAATATTTTGAAAATAATAAAATAATAAATTTAATATTAATAACAGTTTATGACAAAACTTAGTTAACTGTTTATAATAAAATAAAAGTTCATTATTAAAATTTGTTTGTAAAAATACTTTATACCATATAAATTATTATAAAATTATTTACTATAATAAAATACAAAATTTTTATAATAAAATTTTTTAAACTTATATAAACTAATTAAAAAAACATTCGGGTTAAAATTTTAAATATAAAACTATATATATATATTTATTGAATAAATATTTTTAAAATTTAATATTAAATTTTGTATTTTCAAAATATAATAGAAAATAAATATAAAAATTTATAGTTTGTTAATAATTTTTAATTTGCTTGTTAATAAATAATGAATAAAACATCTAACTAAATTATAGTAAATTAATTGGAATTTACCAATTTAAATTTAATATAATTTACAGCTATTAATAAAATTTAATTTAATTGAAAAATTATTGAATTAATGTTTTTAAAACTTCTATTGTATAAAACATTAATAAACTTTAGGTGGATTTATGTTAGGAATTAATACAATTTCAGCATTTGGTTTTTTTTATAATTAATAAATATGCGCAAGCTGTCAATATATAAACCAATTACAAATAATATACAATTATTTAATTAAATTTATATTTGGAAACTAAATAAATAAATAGAACTGTTAATTAATTTTAAAACAACATTATTTTTGTTGAATCTAAGTTAAAACCGATTGACAACTAATTCCTGATTAAATGAAAATTAAAAAATATTGATTAATGAATAAGAGTTTAATAAATAACAATTTTCAATTATAAAACAGTTTGTGCAAATAGTAGTTTATATGCAAAATTTACAAGTAGCATTTTTAAGTATTTAGACAAAAATGTATACGCAAATTAAATTAGTTATAATTTAAAATTAAATTTTATTTTAAATTTTATTAATTTAATATTTAACCAAAATTCTTATTTTAAAATTTAAAAAAATAAAATATAAATTTTTATTTTATTTACAATTATTGATTACGATAATAATAAATTAATTACAACTGTTATTTTAATGATTTAAATAAGTTTAAACTAAATTTTAGAATGAATTTTATTAATTTACATTTAATAAAAATAAATGTAAAACCCTAAATATTAAAATTATAAAATTTAACACGAACCAAATTTACCAGCTGTAAATTTAAACAAATTTACCAGCTTAAAATACTCAAGATTTAATTTTTAAATCAAATCTTACTTTTATTTGCTAAATGTTTAAATATTTTATTTATTATATTGTTTGATGTTAAGTTAATAAATTTTTGAAACATTATTTTAATTTATATAATTGTTTAAATTATATAAATTTTGTTTAAATTAAATTGTCAATTTTGTTATTAATTACAGATGAGAATAGTATTTAATAAATATATAAAAAAAATTTAACGGCTCTAAATTATTTTTCACATTATTGTGAATGAATTTTACCGGTATCTTTAAATAAAGTTATAAATTTGATAAATAGTCAGTTTGAATGTAAAACATTGAAACTTTAAATTAAAATAAATATTATAATTATAAAAAAATTTTAAAATAATTTTGGGTTAAAAATTTTTAATGAACAATTTTTTAACAAAACTTTTTTGTAATTATATTAATGCGCCTTTATTAATTAATATTTATACCAGAATAATTTGAAAATATTAAATTCAATTAGGTTTTAAAAATATAACGAGAAAAATTAATATTTATTTTGATTTTTATTTTTATTACAACTTATAATAGCATATATGTAAACTGTTAAATTCAGTAAACAATTAAATGATAAAATTGTATATTAAAAAATATTTATTTAATTACATTTTAGTATTTAATACTTTAATTTCAAATTATTTATATATATTATTTATTGCATTTTATTTTTTAATAAATCTCATAAATATTTTATAAAAACAATTTTAAAAACTTCATGAAATGATCAAATAAAATAATCCATATATTTTTAAAACTTAATAAAGTTTGATTGCAATTACTGACAAGCATCTTTAAATACAATTTACTATAAAATAAATTTTTGATGTATTTGAGCTCTTTTGATGTACAGGTATTTGTGTTTTGGCCAAAATTTTTAAACAACTTTCAAGCAATACAATTAAACTTTATATTAATTCAAATTCTTTGAGATTTCTAATTTATTTTCTGTATTAGATTATTAGAGTTAAAAATTATTTTATTTTTGATTTGTATATATTTAAAAAATTAAGACAATTCCTCAAACTCTTAACAAATCTGCAAATATATTTTTATTTATTATCATTAAATAAATTTATTTTGTTTAGCGTGCTAATAATAGAAATTTTGTTTAAATTATTGAAAACGTTAATTCAATTAACATTATATTTAAATATTAGTTTATATTTTAACAAATTTTTAACGTTTGCAAAATTAACTCAAATAACAATTGTTGAGTTAAATTGTGCACAAATTTGCATATAATTAAAAAAGAACTATAGTTAAGTCTCTATAAATTTACATAGTTGGGACCGAATTTTAAGGCATGTGAAATTATAGAATGTAAAATTAAAGAGATATTTTAAAAATAAATTTATTAATCTTTATTTAAATAATTTAAAATAGAAGTTTGTTTTTTACAATTACATTGTTTTTAAGTTGTAATTAAATTGATTTGACGTAGAGTTTTCATTTGTCTTAAATTATCCTCATTTTTAAAAAATATATAAATATATTTTGCAAATTTGTTGAAAAAATTAAACAATTTTTTTTTAAATGCACATAACAAACACGTTTTGTGAAAATATAGAGATATATATAAAATGATTTGTTTTACAATATTAGTGTAAAAGTGAAAATAAAAAGATGTGAAATTAGTCCTATTTTAACATTGGTCCAAAAATGAGGCCAGAGATTAAAGTGAAGTTAGGGAGAATGTGAAATTATAGAAGGTGAATTTATAGAGACTTGACAGTATTTGTTTATTATTTATAAATTATAAAATTTAATTATCTTTTACTAATCATAGTTAGGATTAAAACTAACATTGTTAACATTTACGAGTTTTAAAAATTTTAAAAGCAGTAATTAAGCGTCAAAAAGCTGTGAACAAAAAAAATGCCATTTATTGTAAGTTTTACAGTTAGAGCCTGAAATAAATATTTACAAATTAATGGAAGGAAAGTGTAAACTAAAACAATGTATTTTTGTTAGTAATGTGTGATTCATAAATTGTTTTAAAATCTATTAATGTAATTTAATAGTTTGTACTTTTTTTTTTACTTGGGTAACTGCTTTATTTGATATCATAATATACAATGTTTAAAATAAAATAAAATTTTATAAAAAG
>JAQFXP010002800.1:0-14067 GCA_034693685.1 Belba bartosi | reverse complement strand
GGGGATCAGGGAGGGGATTTTTCCAAAAACGCTCAAAAAACCCATATATTTATAATAAAATTTTCCCCAATTTAACTAGATTTAAACCGGATTTAAACTAAATTTAGCTAAATTAACTAGATTTAAACCGGATTTAGCACCAATTTAGGAAAAATTTCCTAATTTTGGGCAAAAAACCTAAAAAATTTGCAAAACGTCGAGGGGGGGGGTACCTTTTCTCGGACCAAATGCTAGGGGGGGGGGTAAATTCAAATTTTCAAAATCAGGGGGGGGATTTTTGCCTGATCCCCCCCTTCTCGATCCCTGATTAAAGTATTGAAAAAATAACATTTAAAATCAATTTTAGAACATGATACAAATAGTTATATTTGTGATTAAGAAAAACTTTATTAATCCCAAATTCATGTTTATAGTAAATATTGAATTTAGACTTCAATTACGGACTTAACGCAAGTCTCCCATTACTTGACATTGTTTGACTGAAACTATATTTAAGTCTTTTTTTACACAAAAATATATATCAAATTTTGAAATTTTTTATTTCGATTTTCTATCTTAAAAATGTAATTTGAGATATGAAGTAATTTTATATTTTATTTCGTCAATTGTCCGATTGTTTATTACTTTCTGAATGGTTTGAAAATAATTTTCTTAATTTGTATATAAGTTAACCGTTTGAAGAAATTTCTAACATTTTTTTCTATAATAACAAAATCCATTAGAAAGTCAATAAAATCTCTTGAAATGGGCTATAATTTATTGGATAACTTAAGTACTGATAAAAGTTTTAAAGAAGATTTGCTATAATTGCTATATATTTGCAAATAATTCTCTTTCGGCTAAACAACAGATTAATGAAAGATAAAAATATAAGTAATTTATATATTTATTTAAATTAGAAAATTAACTAAAAGTATTTTATCATGCTTTAAGCATTTCCAAGTCAAGTAAAAACAAAAACAAATTCTTTAATTAATTTTTTCTTTGCATAAACTAAATGAAAATTTCTCGGCTCAGGAACTAATGGAACAAATGGTAAGTTTTAGTGAATTTGTGTTTTGCATCTCTTCATCCCTTCCTTATTGAAATAGAGACTGTTTTGCTGTCAACTCAGTTAGACTTAGGCTGAGTCAAGGAGTCGTCACTCTTAGACATAATTTGTCTCAAAAGAAATTATGCTATAAGACAGACGACAGGCATAGGCATAGGAGAGGAGAGGAGAGGAGAGGAGAGGAGAGGAGAGGAGAGGAGAGGAGAGGAGAGGAGAGGAGAGGAGAGGAGAGGAGAGGAAGGGAAGGGAAGGGAGGGAAAGAGAAAAGGAGGGAGAGAGAGAGAGAGAGGTAGTGATCGCGGCACTAACTTTACTGTTTAGAGACTGAGTGAGTAAACGCAATGCAATTGTGTTTTTACAGCTAATCAAATATTTATTTTTTCTTCATTAAATTATTCACAAATTTTTTTCCGTTTCTTTAATTTGATGTTTCGCTGAACTCTTTTTACTTTTACTTTTATTTCTTAAAATTTATTCACAAATTATATTTGTATTTCCCAACAAAATAAATATTAAAATTTGTGAATTTATTTTCTAAATATAAATATCTGCTTGGTTAAAATTAAATCCTGTTTAATCAATAAAAATGATAATTTGAATTAATTAAATATTTTGCTAAATTACTCGAAACCAAATAAAAATCAATGATAGCGACAGATATATGCATTAAAGAGACAAATATTAGAAAACATTAGTTTATTAATGAGTTTACTCTAGAAATAGTTTTTATTAGTTTTGGTCATAAATTATTAAACAAAGTAATTAAAAAATTTAAGCTTTGATTAAACATTGAAACCAACTCTTACTTACAAACAAACACTAATGAAAGGTTAAAATATAAAATTAAAGAATTAAGTTGCCCTGCTCATTTGAACATATTGCAAAACAAAATTAAATAATATCAACATTTTTATTTTAACTTAAAGTTTGTTCAAAGTTTTGTTTGATTTTTAATTTTGTAAACAATTATATAATTTTTATTTAAATTTAACATTATATCTTAAGATTTAATATTGTTTCCGGTTATTGTTTGCTATATATTATTATAAAATAACTTTATATAACTGAAATCTATTTTGCACAAATTTATTTGATCAAGTGCAAAATCTTATGTTTGTCCACAAATAAATAACGTAATTCCTATAATTCTATTTAAAAGTAGAATTACTCCATTTAAAAGGAATACCTTTTATATGTCTCGACGAAGTGATGATTGGTACTTTTTGACATTTTTAAATTTTTTTGTCAAATTTAACAAGAAGAAAGCCAGGTAGAAGGCTTCAAGAGGATTTTCTACACTAATTTGCCATTATTAACTGAAATTAATTGAATTTAAACTGAATTTAGGCATAATTTAGTTAATTTTACTAAAATTGATTTGGTTTATTAGATTTATTAGAGCATAAGAAAATATATTTTTTTAAATATGGATTTTTTGCTCTACACCAGAAATTGAGGCCAATCCAGAGTAATCAGGAGGGATTTTTTCAAAACAGTCAAAAACCTATTTATTTATGATGAAAATTTACCTAATTTACCTGGGTTTTAACTAAATTTAGTTAATTTAACTGGATTTAAACCGGGTTTATCATCAATTTAGGGAAAATCTCCCAATTTTGGTAAAAAATCCAAAAAATTTACCGGCCGTCTTCGGCGGCCGCAAAAAGTCAGGGGGTACCTTTCCGTAGACCACAAATGCTAGAGGGGGATAAATGCCAAATTTCAAAATCAAGGGGGATTTTACACTGCTTTACACTGAAAATAAAGGTATTTATAAAAAAATAACGCATTTTTGACTAATTTCCTTTTATTGCATATCTCTAATGTGATAACACATATAATTACAAATAAATTCAATTAAAGGAAATAAAAGAAAAACTAATCTAAAGATTGATTTGAAGAGAAATGTATTCAATTGATTGCATCGGTTGTTAGGAATATTGTTCGGTCTATTGCTTCGTTAGAATATTAAAGAATGAGTTATAGAAATGGTTGGAAATGCAGATTCAGATCACAAACACAAGCATTTCATTAACAAGTTTTGTCAAATTTTTCTTTTATATTGTCTTAAGTTAAGAGATCCAAATATCTCGGATACAAGTATTGGCACGTCTTAAGAGCTAATCAGTTTGAGTCAACTTTCTTATTCTCAAATATTTGCCTCAAACTTATATTGTTCCAAATATTAAGCATTAATTGTCTTTATTGTAATCATTTAG
Organism: Belba bartosi; assembly: GCA_034693685.1. Taxonomy (NCBI): domain Eukaryota; kingdom Metazoa; phylum Arthropoda; class Arachnida; order Sarcoptiformes; family Damaeidae; genus Belba; species Belba bartosi. The sequence continues at coordinate 10,797 of JAQFXP010002800.1, read as the reverse complement.
CGATTAAATAGCATTAAATGGAAAATTTTTTAATTTATTTGTCATTTGTTTGATAAGTATTCAATTTTTAATTTTTGATTACTTTTAGAAACAAAATGTCAAAATTATTATAGCCTTGTGAATAAATTATTACAGTTCTGTATACCTGACAATCAAATTATTTTATTTGTAGAAAATTTTGTCATTTTAATTATAATCAAATTTAAGGAGATTTGAAAATTGTTTATAAAAAAATATCTTTTTTAATTTTAGACTAAAATTAGAATAAATTAAAGTAATATACTATAAAATAATTTAAATATACTTGTACCTTGCCAAACTGTATTTTGTATACTAACTGGAATATGAAAATTAAATAGCATCAAGCATCGTTTACACTATTCTAAAGCACATAAAACATAATACAGTTTTGTTGAATATTTGCAGAAAAACTGTCTATTATTTGAAATTTGATAGTCGGGCAACTCAGGGGGATATGAATTGTTATAAAGTAGTTACTATTTTTGCTTAAAACAATATTTATTTATGTTTAAGAAATATAACTGAATTTAAACAAATATAATAAAATTTAAGTTTAAAAATAACACTCGTTTGTATAAAAAAAACGTGACTGCTGTTTTTCGATAAATCATAGATAGAAAGATTTTAAAACAATGGAATATTATAAAAACTCCCTTGTTTATATACTGCAGATAACCTTATCTAAGAGTTAGATTATAATTGTATCTCTGAGTCATGTTTTGGATCAATAACTTTGTTATAGATATGCGACAAAGTCTTTCCTTGCGGCCTCTCCCTCGCTCTTCCTCGCTCTCCCTCTCTCCCTCTCCTTTGAAAACACTATCAACTTTCAGACTCTCTTCAATGTTAGTCAAATTCATGAAATTTATTTCTAAATTAAATTTTAAATTAAATCTTAATCTGAAATGAAATTGCGTCAAAATTCTTAATAAATATAAATTTCCATAAAGAGCTATATTTTCTCATTTTTACTCAAATAAATCTTAAAATTTTTGCAAACATTAAGGGCTTTATGAATAAAATTTTTGTTGAAAAAAAAACAAATTTTATTTCACTGTACAGTATATAAACATTTCTTTTATGAAATTATTTTCAAAATTTGTGAAAACATTTTACGAATTTATTTGTTCTCACTTTCTATAGAAATTAAAATATTTTAATATTTAGGCAATTAATTGCAATTATTTTTATTATATAAAAAGAAAACATTAGGCTCTAAATAATTAACACATTTATAAACAGAATAAATCTTAAGAAAAAATTTCTTAAAATAAAATTCCCTTTTCTTACTGTCTTTAAAATTTCCGAAACAAACATTTAATTTGATTAGAATTTCTGATTCATTTGAATTCTATTCATTTGATTTTGTCTTTTCTTGTATTTTCTATACAAAACGTGTTATGAATTTACAATTTTATGCATAAATTACTGAAAAGCCTAAACTGAAAACTTTATAACATTTGTATAACTCATACATTCTTTTGAATCCGTTTTTTACAGATTAATAATTATATTTTTGTAATTTAGTTTATATTTCTTTGAATATGATATTTAAGCCACCGATTGATGATTAGAAAGAGTCCGGATTGTAGTCTTCATTTACTATCAAAGAAATCCAAACACAATAGCATTTTTACATCAATAGAAAAATCTTTTATTCAATTGCGAACAATAATCCCATTGAAGAGAAAGTAATTATACTATATATCGCTTTATGAACTAACTCTACTCTACCCCTTATATACAGTAATGAGCCCTAAAAGCTATTTCTTTCAAATATGAAAATTATTTATAATAACTCATAAAATACTATAGTTTTCTAATACAACAAAATTTAAATATACAGTAAAACAATTTATAGCTAATAATCTCTAAAAATAATCTTTTATGTCTCTAATGTTTAAAAATATATACTAATGTATATATACTAATATATATATATATATATATATATATATATATATATTGAATTTTTAAATAAAAGATTTTTTATCTCTTTTTTAGGTATTCCGGGAATAAAAGGTGAACGGGGAGCTCAGGTACTATTGATTTTTATAGAAAGCCTTCAAAATACAAATTAATAGACTATTTCCAAATTGTTGTCTTCAATAGGGAGTTCCAGGAATGACAGGTTTGAGAAAATTTTAATAACTTTGAAATTGAACTGAAAATCGAGATTAAATCTGAAAATCTGACTGTTTTGCAGGTCTGCCGGGTATGTCATCATTTGGTCACTAATTATATGTTATGTTTGTTCGAAACATCAATTCGAGTCTTCAGTATTTTGCACTCTATTTGCTCTAAACAAAGATCTCTATCTATGTGTCAGAACCTCAATATTTTGAGTTCAGACAACACTTACTTACAATTCTGTGAACTTTTCTTCTGTTTTCGATCGATATTCCGGTCAATACTTTGAGTCTGATTTCTGTTGCAATGGATTCCTTTACTTTCATATCTTATTTGTGTACAAGAGTTTGGATTTATTTATTCAGAATTAGATTTGAATTTTATTTAATTTCAATTTTAATTATTTGCGTCAACACAGGGCCGAGAGGCAAAAGAGGAGCGCCCGGTGTTAACGGCATTAACGGTAAAATTACAATTGTTTTTGGATTTAAATTAATGCGATTACAGAATAATTTATTAATAAAATTATCATTTGATTAATTCGATAGGAATACCGGGTATACAGACCTGGAAGCAAAACAACACTAGCAGTCTATTGAGTATGAAATCTGATTTAAATAATAGATTAAAACTAATTGTCTGAGACTTTGGCCAACAGTCGCGCCAGTGATCGGAGATATGCCTGAAATGCAACAAACGATTGCCGTTAAGGAGAACGAAAACGTGCGCTTAAAGTGTACGGCCAGTGGTCAGCCCAGACCTGACATTACTTGGCGTAGAGACGACAATAGAGCTATAATTCTGGGATCTATTTCGCGTAATATTTTGTTTTGCAATTAATTAAAGTTTTTCTAAAATTGAATATTTTTTTAAAAACAATTACAGATACAATGATTGCCGGAAATCGGGTTAACATTACGCGTATTAGTCGAGAGCACTCGGGTATAGCTTTTGGCCAATTATACATTCAATGCTTTACTGATTATTAATCATTGATTCAAAGGAATCTATGTCTGCGTCGCCACGAATGGTGTTCCGCCATCTTCTTTCAAGAAATTCAATTTGGAAGTGACGTGTATGCCATTCCTTATGCCATTCCTTTACATCACATACCGGCGCTCATCAATCGATTAATTGATTGAATTATATGTTTCAGTTCCGCCACTCGTGAAGATTGCGGCTCCAAATCAAATGGTCGGCACTAATAACGGAAGTTTTGCTATACTTGAGTCAGAGTTCAAATAATTGTTTTTAATTACTTATTACAGAATTGTTGAAGAACAATTTAATTATATATTGTTACAATTACAGTTACTAACTTAAACAGCAAATTGCAATCAACTATTTTATAGAATTTAAATTAAAACACGAATTAAAAAGTTTTGCAAGTTAGAAATTAAATTGCAAAAATTATTTTGCTTACAATTCTGTAATAATAGCAAATATGTATTAATAGACTTTAAAACCAAATTAAAACTTCAAACAGAGTATACGTCGAAGCGTTTCCGCCGCCAATCGGGTACTGGCAGTTCGGCGATAAGATAATTGAGGGCAACTGGAAGTATAAGTTGGATCAGCAAGAGTTGGGTCCATACAGTTTCAGATATATTCTCAATATAACATATATCGAACCAAACGATTACGGAATGTATAAATGCGTTACCAAAAACGAAAGGGGAAAAACTCAGGGAGTCTTCACTGTATTTGGTTAGCATTTTATTACATTTTATTGGTTTCTATTTAACCGCAAATTCTTTATCTAATTAACAGAAATCGATCCGCGATTACCGAAAAAGCCTTTAGAAGAGCCGTCATATGTCATATATGGAGAGGTAAGTAAGCTCTAGATTACTGGCAAATGCATTCAATTATCGTAAGTCTAGTCGACTTCGTTTTATTCTTTTCGGTTAAATATTTAGTTTTCCAATATATTGCTTATGTAGTGAACACATACTTTATTCAACTCTTTCGTTGCTTTTGTCTACTTATAATTCATTCAAACCAATCAATTATTAAAGCAATGGTTTCGGAGATCTAATTACAAAAATAGTTTGAATATACAGTAGTTTTACAAAACTATTCCTAAACACTAGTTTGTATACTTGTTATAAATTATTCGCTTAATTAACTATATTGCTACTCCCGATCCCAACCGAAATTAGTCGGGAATTCCGGTCGAGTCCCGAATTTAAATATTTATAAAAAAAATGATAAAAATTTATTATAAAATATTAAAACTAGCCTAAAATAATGATAACAATTTAGACTTTAATATAAAATTGTTAAATATTTTATTCACTCATGTAATCTCAAGTTTAAATAATTTTATAAGTCTTGTGTCAAATAGATAAAATTATAAATAAATTTAAATTTAAACACATGTTTTTAGTATATAACAGAGATTGAGAGAGGGATCATGTAAAAATCCCATGATTCTGAAAATTGGCATTAATCCCTTACAGGATTTGGTTTGAAAAAAGTATCCCATCTCTAATTTGCTAACGATAAAGGCGTCAGTTAAATTTTTATGACACAAATTTTAAAAAATTTAAAATTACTGCTAGTTTTTATTTATCTTCAGATAAATTAAATAAATTTAGTTTAAATTTAATTAAATAATATTAAATTGCTTAAAAATTAAGTGATTTTAAGGCATTTTAAGCGTTTATGAAAAAATTGTTTACACTTATTCTCCCTTGGATCGTCCGAAAATCTAAATCTCTATTACATAAAAAGTAATAAAAACTACGCTAAATGCAAACTTTTTAGTAAATTTATACATAATTTTTATTAATTTGAAATTCGAGATCTCGTCGAGAACCGGGATTGGTCTGTCGGGAACCGGGAGTTGTAATCCCGACCGAAATCAAGCTCTAATAAATACATAGCACACAGTCATGTTTATATTGTAAAGGGTTACTATTAGTTTATCAAATTTTATTTAAATGTTTTATTGATATCATTAACTTTGTGTAACTTTTATTGAAAAAGTTTTTAAATATTTTGTACAACACTTAACTAATACTGAGATGTACTGTATATTATTGTAGACAATTGAGAAACATCATTCTAAAATCGGTTATGAGGAGGGGCTTAGATGCTAACAAAAAGTAGGAAAATTACATTAAATTCAATAACTTTGTGCTTTTTCTGCGTACTTTTTGTTAGCATCTAAGCCCCTCCTCATAACCGATTTTAGAATGATGTTTCTCAATTACAGTTTATTGCAGACTTTACTTTTCTTAAAATACTCATTCAAATACCTGTACAACAGGAAAGTTAAATTTTTTTTCCAATTTTCGACTGCAATAAAATGTAGAATAAATTTTATTTATTATAACAAAATTAATAAATTATTAAAAATTTCTAATTTAGATGCCTTTACCGCCAGTCGATACACCCGAATGCAGTCCGTGTCCCGAATGCAATCAAATAGTTCAGAGACAGTGTAAGGGCTACGGAAGGCCAAAGATAGCGTCAGTGAGTTTGGCCGCGCATTACAACAACTCTTCGTGGAAGGCATTGTCCAAACGAACTAATCGTATGTTATTTCCAATAAGTGTTTCAATTGATTGTATGTATGACTTAATGTACTTTGTATTCCAGACTGCCTTCTGAGTCAGGTCGGAAAGCCTGTGTTCTACCGCGACTCAGAGTCAGAGTGGGGCTGTTGGATGAGGGACCCCATGCCCGCCAAACCCGGGGATGAACACAAGTATTGGTTGACCACTAAAGATGAGAAGAAGCTGTTGAGTGAGTTCAGTAACAAAGAGTCGTTTCGGAATAAAGACATTTCGAAGAACTACAGCCTTTTGTACCAATTCTCGGGCAACTCTCAGGCCATATACTCCGGTTCCTTCTACTACAGCGAAGAGGGAACCAATAAATTAGTTATATTTAACTTAAGTACAAACGAGTCGTCTTATCTGAATGTAATCGATGCGACGAAGAAGTTGAGCGACCGATACCTCTACACAACTCAATACAACTATATGGACGTCGCGACCGACGAGAATGGCCTTTGGGTTATCTTTCCGAGCAATTACACCAACAATACAATGGTTATGAAGTTTAACGCAACTCAAGTCGAGTATATCTGGAACTTGACTGTCGATCACCAAACAGTCGGCGAAATGTTTATCATTTGTGGTGTACTCTATGGCGTCGAAAGTGTTTCCGAGAGGAACACCAAAATTGAATTCGCATTTGATTTGTACCGAAACCAACAAATCGATGTCTCCATTGACTTCACAAACCCCTTCAGTCAAACAAATTTCATTTCATATAATCCTAAATATCAGAAACTCTATACTTGGGATAAAGGCAATCAATTGGAATACCCGGTTCGGTTCAACGAGTCCATTGACATCAACAGTATTGATGGCGACTCCGAATACGCCGACAATTCGTTTTGAATTTATTTATTCAAATCATTTTCATAAAGTATTTATAAAAACCATTTTTAGTTTTTTTTGTAATCAAATAAATGCTTCCAAAATAATAATAATAATAATAATAAAGATTTATATGATTTTAATACTCAAATAATTGAAGTCATTTACCGGTTATTTAATTATTAATATTTATATATTAATACGTATTATCGATATGAATGACAATAGAAATACAAAACTATTGTCTGAATTAAATAAGTTTATAAAACTTTATTCAATTTGTTTATTCTCGACATTTATTTGATTCTTAATTACTCTTTTCATTGTTTTTATCGTTCGCTGTATTCGATTGAATCGATGTATTATTTTGCGAAGAATTTTCATTCAATTGATTGCCAGAAGATCCGGAAGAAGAAGAAGAATTCGTTTGATTTACTTTTTGTATATCGTTTGGCAAAACTTGTTCTAATACTTCTTCCGGTGATTTTTGTTGTACTTCTTGTGTCACTGGAACCACTGGAACCACTGGAACCTCTGAAGCTACTGGAACCACTGGAACCACTGGATCTAGTGCTGCACTCGACTGTCCCAAATGAATAAGATTGTGGTTTAATGTGAATAAATCCATTTCATCCGGAGCTGGTATTTGGTTTTGGTTTTGATTTAGTAAAATGTTTGTAATTCTCTGTCGACTATTGACTTGATTTTGAATGTTTGCCATTTGTCCAAAAAGAATATCATCGCTAATCTCATTCATTATAAGAATGACTGCATTTACAAAATTCAAAGACCTTTCAATCAACTGAAAAGCCGACTCTTCTGACTCTGTCGGTTCTCTGCCATTAGTTCTGTTTCGTTCTAAAGATTGTCTCAAAATTCTTCTTTCATTCATTAATCGTCTTCTTTCGCCATTGATTCTGGTTTCCAGTCTTTGAAGTCTAGTATTGATAACAATTAGTACCAATTGAGAGGCCGTCTGTTGCGGGTCATTGACTGGCATTAGTTGGAACTCATTTACAGACAAAATATTGTAAATTATGTTTTGGAACTCTTGACGACAAACAGGACATCGATTGGTCTGACGGGAAGACTGAAGAAGACATTGATAACAGAACTCATGTAGACATCTGTCCGCCAGAGCCCTGTTTGCGAGTGAGTTATGACAAACGGGACAGATATTCGCGGCCGTATTGTTGCTATCATTGTCTTTATTGCCACTATTCTGTCCACTCTGTCCTCTCTCACCTGTTTGTCTATTACTTTCCATAATTGTCTTAAAGACCTAAATACCGCAAATTTGAACTAAACTCACAATTAGTTCAGAGGATTTTAAACGCTGTTTAATATCCTCACAATAACCACCAACCTACTTTATTGCTTTTTAAATTAACTTTTCTTTAAAGTTGTATTGTTTAAATTTTCAACAATAGATGGCATACATCTGTTTGGAATTGAAGCAGATTAAATTTTGTATTCTTTAAAAATTTCTATGATATTGCAATTAAATTTTTTAGTTATGTATTGATTGACTAAATAATTTAAAATATTTAACAAAATATATTTTCTTAAATATTAACATTTTATGTTAAATACTTACTTACTAAATTAATTTTGAAAATATATATTATTATTATAATAATTAAATAAATGTCAAATATATTAATGTCGAATATGTTAATAATTTATTAAATGTTTTGTTATTTATTGCAAATTGTATTAAATTTATAAAATTGTTTTTTAATTTTGTAATATTTGATTAATTATATTTGTTTTTGGTAGAATTAGTCAAAAAATAGATTTTTTAAAACTAGAATTAATATGGTTTTTATGATTCTTATTATAATTTTAAAAATAAATTAATAATAACATTTTTATGTTTAAGTTTAAAAAGCTAACTAAAAATTTTAATTTGAATAATTTGAAAGGCTAATAAGTTATTTAATATTAATGATATATTAATTTTAATTTTTTGATAATTATTAGAGCCTGATTTCGGTCGGGATTACAACACCCGGTTCCCGACAGACTAATCCCGGTTCTCGACATATTAATCCCGGTTCCGGTCGAAATCCCGATTTAGGGTAAATTATATATAAAATTATGTATTTACTAAAATAATCTACATTTAACTCAGTTTTTAGCACTTTTTATATACCAGGGATTTATATTTTCGGTCAATCCAAGGGAGAATAAGAATAGAACATTTTTCAAAAACGCTTAAAAAACCTTAAAATTATTTAATTTTATTTTAAAAATTTAACTTTATTTAATTGAATTTAAACTAGATTTAAACCAAATTTGAATAGAATCTGGTATTAATTTAGAAAAAATTTCTAATTTTGCCATAAAATTCTAAAAATTTGCCGAACGTCGTCACAATCGGCAAATTAGAAGAGTAAACTCTTTTTGCGGACCAAATCCTAGGTAGGATAAATGCAAATTTTCAGAATTAGGGGGCTTTTGGCTGATCTCCCTTCTCAATCTTTGTTATATATTATAAACATTGTTTAAATTTAAATTTATTTATAATTTAATCTGTTTGAAACAAGAATTTATAAAATTATTTCAACACATGATTTGAGGTTATATTTAATGCCTGAATAAAACTATTATCAGTTTTTTTTATTGTATTAAAGTTTGACTTACTTTACTAAACCATTATTTTACACTAATTTAAATTTGTAATATAATAAATTTATATTATTATTGAAAATATTTAAATTCAAGACTCGACCGGGATTGCCGACTTATTTTGATGGGGATTGAGAGTAGCAATTCCGAGTCGGCATCGGGATTCCCGACTCTCGAGATCGGCCTCTAATACTGTAATTATCAATTATATAATTTTGTTTGACCTTTTGTTATATACATATATTATAATAAATAAATTTATTATTAATTCAAAATTTGAGATTTACAGCTAAAGTCAACTATAGGTTTTAAACAAAGTCCTAGGTTTAAATTAGACCTATCTAAGTTTTATATTTTTAACTTATTTATTTTAGTAATTTTATAGTACGGTAATTATCAATCAATTTGTACTCGCTTTATTTTAAAGATAGATAATTTGATTAAATAAATTGATTGATAAAAAAAATTGATTTTTATCAAAATTACTCAAATAATAAGTTTAAAATGTAAAACTTAGATAGAATTGATCTGTTAATGTGTTTTTAGCTGAAATATTTTTAGAAATGCGCTACTAAATTTATTTCCAAAAAAAATCTACTTGGATATAAGTAATCTATTCCGAAGTTAACATATGTTTAATTATCATGGTAAATCAATAAAAAATGCAAATAAACTAACTTTATAATTACATTTAATAAAGAATAGACAGAAAACAGAATGGAGGTTCAACAAATTAATTTTTAATATTAAAAATGGCAAAATAATTAAAAATTTAAACATCAACATAGAAAGATAAAATTGAGGTCTAATATATAAAATTTAAAAAATACATTGCAACATATTAAAGATAAAACTGGGCCAAGGCCAGATGCAAAAGTTTTGCTCAAGTTAGGGAAGTGTTTAAGTGGTAGAAATATTTAAATACAAATATTAAAGAAGATTTATTCTATATTTTTAAATTAATTATTTTATTATTAATTTAGATAAATAAATATTTTAAGCGCGTTTATTTATTTTTCATTATTTCAATTATTTCTCATTGTAATATTTTGAATAATTTAATTTTTACGTAATTAGAAAACAAAATTTTGTATCAAGTAATCAGTGTTTTAAATTTTTATTTTAGTTATTTTATCTTATACAGTATAATCTAAAAATAAAATTAGACAAAAATAAAAGTATAGAAATTATTTATATTTAAAAACATAACTCCAAATTTTCTGAAGTTTTCTACAAAGCAGTATATGGCGAGTATGCTGACGTTTTGAAACTAAAATTTATTAAAATACTAAAACAAAATGTTATAATAGAAAAATTAGTTTTATTTTAAAAATGTTTCTGGTAAATAAATAATAATAATAATAATATCTTCAACGTTACTATATTTTAACATACACTAAGAGAAAATCCAAGTATTTTGTAAGAATTGTTACCATATTAAAACGGCAATTAATATTTTAAAATTAAAAAATTACTTTTTTACAAAAAAGTATCTAATTTCAAATATACTCTGCTTTTTATGTATTTCCCTTTTTATAAATCTACAATAACTTTTTCATTTCTTAATCAAACTTAACCAAATTTTTTTTACAAAAAGCTTATTATATATTAAATAAAATTT